>JALPQI010018772.1:0-23067 GCA_025490895.1 Thaumatotibia leucotreta
ATTTCCAAAATAACCTATGTACGATATTAGAGATACTTTTCCTTCATGTCCCGTAGTTTTGGGACGCCCTATATACAGTCAGGGTCAGGTAAGTGTTGACCAAATAATTCGTGAGTTTAAAGTTTTTTAGACCTTAATGTTGATAATGTCTCTCTATGACACTAGTATAAGGGTGCGGCTCCACTGACGCGGTGAGGAGCGGAGATGTGCAAAATTGGCCAATGAGACAGCATCACAGTGTTTCGAATTATAAATTTGAAGAATGTGATTGGTCAACTTTGCACTTTGGAACTTTGCAGATGTGCGGAAATATACAATTTTATACCCTAACCTTTTTTTGTATTTCGTAGGTTGGAGAATTTGGACTTGATCACAACTCCTTCTTACAACGTGATTATTCGGAAAATAAACTCATAAGAACATGGTGGAACGATCTCCTAGCTCAAAAAATGTATGCCATCATTTTTCTTACTTGCTTGACATTTCGACACTGTTCACTGGCTTAAATTATTCAGAAGCAATCATACTTTCTCGACTGGGACTTTGTTTTATTCAAGTAGCAGAAATTTAAACTTATAACATTTATTTTGCGGGCCTACGTTTCATCCTGTCAAGTCTTGATAAATAAAAGTTGGCATGCGGCTATACATCGTCACCCCAAAGATTGCCACAATGACCGGTCCTGCGCCATCCAAGGTTCTCGAGTGGCGGAATCGTACCGGAAGACGCAGCGTGGCCTGTCCCCCCACTAGGTGGACTCATTTGGTGACTTTATTATTTGTGGAGTTTTTTTTACCTACATAGTTTTTTTAATTGATTTATGAAACGGGAATTTTCATATTTAGGTACTTCTGTGGAACACTTTGTGCGCGAGTTCGTCTCGCACTAGGCCGGGGTTTTCAATTGCATTCAGATTTTTTATCAGTAGAACTTTTGTTTATGTTTGTAAGTGATTTCCACACTTTTTACCTTGCGAATATATCTAGTATAGGCATAGGCCTTTGTGATAGCGATGAAAAAACTTGGCATCATGAAGATTTTTTTGTGTAAAGCATGGATATAGGCATTCCTTTATGATTTAGGTAGTACCTAATAAAATAGTTTTTTCACTTATCATGCTCAAAAAGTGCACCTTTATGTCGTGCGTAGACGACATAAAATCGCATTTTATGGTCTAGAGCATAAAAGTATTTTTTTTTCTAAGGCTAAGGTAATCGGTCCCAACAGCCAAATAGTTAAAACATTGCATAATTTTATTGAGAAATAAAATAGTGTAGCTAACAAAACTTGTTATATTATTTTATTTATATTAAGTACAATATTAGAATTATTTATTTTCTGTCGTTAGATTTAATAAATCACATCAAATAGATATCGATTAGGTATCGTTCAAAAATGCTCCGAAATGTTTGACTTGACAGAAAACCGAGCAACTGAAACTCTGATCACAGGTTGAAAATAAAAAAAAAAAAAAAAAATGAGTTGGCGGGTATTGGTTTTACATTTTTCGTCTTTCGCTTTATGACAACTCCGTTGTGTGAATTGCAGTGAAAATGTGTTTGTGTTTTACTTTCCTCGCAAACGAAGTGAAAAGCAGAGTGTATAACATGGGCATAAATGTCCATTTTTACCCTCGTCTACTAAATTGCCTCGGTTAAAATTAAAAATGGGTCACTTTATGCCCTTGCTGTACAATCTACTATTAATTTCTGCAAAATTACCAAAATAATAATATATGCTATCTACATGCGAACATCTACGTGCCGCTTACTCTATACACACTCATACAAAAAGTCACGAATGTGATGTATTATTGGCCGGTACTGTATGTTGTTCTTGTTCCTTACTTTTAGTTCACATTTTACATAATAAATATAATAACACGCTCGTCACTGATTTACGATTTTATCCGATTTATGTAGCAATAAGTCGACTGTTGTATTACAGATTATTGTGTAAATTGAGTAATACCTATTAAGTGTATGAGCTTTGTTTACTTAATTAATACCTACGTAGATTTTCCTGTTGACAATAGGCAAATCACAGAAGGTATTATTGATATTTCAAACATTAAATCCTCTTCTCACTATGGGAAAGCAGTTAGAGGGTTTATCGTCATAGCATTATTGAGGAGTGTCTTTTCAATAGGGCTTATTTCCTCTTTGTCAATAGAGATATTTCCCTTGTGAAAAAATATAAAAATTAAACCTTGTTGATAGAGTGGAAATAAGCCCTTTTGAAAAGACTCAATTATGTTTTTTTTTCTAGCTGTGAAATCATCTGCTTAAGTATTGCAGCCGGGGATGTGTCCAAAAAGAATATTTCAAATCCTTTTTAAATGTGCGATGCGATCACACCGCAGCTTAAAAATAGTGATGATACGGAATGTGATGCTGAGTTGCTGACGCATTGTACGTGCGTACCATTTTTACCGCATGCTCGTTGTGAAATTTATAAAATAAAATCTGAAAAACCTTTCTTCATTTCCTCTTTCAAACCACCATGTATATTTAGGAACAGGCTTGCCAAAGAAACAACCACCTAGGTAAATTCATATTGTTTGGTAAAAGAATAGTTTTAAGGAATGTGTTAAGTTTTTTTAATAAATACAAAGTTGTAACAAGAAAGCAAAGTTGAGCCGTTGAGCGTCACAAAAGCCAGCAATTTGGCCCTAGTTCGTAACTTGTTTGCCTAGATATTAACTTCCAAAGTCACGTAACCACGTCCCTTCCCTATTACTAAAGTTGCAAAGGAGTTATAAGAATATTGTTACGTAATATAAAGAGCTAGAGGTGTCGAAGCTTAGAATCTAAATCCATGTTTTTATTAGCCTGTTTAGCGGGGCAAATGGCCTCTCTTCGTGACAAAAAGATATACACAACCTTACGCCAGAATTTACATAAGTACGTAGTACGTACTCGTCGTATTCATCCTTTCAATTCCGTCATTCATTCATTAATAATCATCAGCTTTGACATTAAGAACTTATTGCAGTTGAAGAGAAATGCCGCTTTGCTGCGTTGTCAAACGCAGTAGGCAGCATAGCATGCCTATTATGTAGGGGAGACCAGGTATGAACGTAACAATTTTCAGTTTTTGATTTTTTATATTTTTTTGGTAGCAGTTGTCAAACTTTGCATCTTTATGTTCAATAGACACATATTTCATGTATCTTTTGGTACCAAAATAAACTTCATACATCGAATAGTTTTACAGAAAAATGGCTCACAGTGAAGGATGGAATTTGTTGCAATTATCCCTACCCCCAGGGCTGGTTGTAACAGTGCATAGGGATAATAGAAACAAAGTAAATAACTATTAAATAATCAATGTAATTATGTGTAATTAGCATTTTTAAGTAATCAACAGTCCTACAATATCACTATCTCAAAGACGAACATTAACAATGAATGAATGTAATTAACATTAGGTATTATATGAGACGAAATTTATTTATACCTATAGGCAGGGGCGTAGCTATTGCCGTATCTGCCGTATCAATTATACGGGGCCCCCGGGCCACGGGGGGCCCCCAAAGTGTGTAAGGAAAAAGAATAAAAACTTTCTAATTTATATTACCTCCATATAAGGGCTTCCAAAAATTTTTTATACGGGGCCCCGACAAGGCACGTTACGCCACTGCCTATAGGATATATGAGTGACGTGAGAGCAATCAACTTTTTGTCTTACTCTAAATGGCATATAAACAAATGCTTAGGTGTAATCCAAGGAATTAAATGGTTCCTGCATTGTCTTTATTTCTGAGTATACTACTAAGCTAATCATACAATGTACCTAATATGATGAAAAAATGTGTTTACTCCTTATAATTATATACAGTGAATATTTGTTTCCAGAAACAAATCCCGCCTTGGGTAGTGCCGCTGAGCTTTCAAGTAAAGCTTTCTTTTACTTTACATGTCTATATAAAGTGATGTGAGCCAGTTGGTACGTCTTTGCTGCGTCCCTGCAGGGCATTTAAAAAAAGGATCACCTCAACTGCAGCTAAAGCTATAATTTCTATTTTAGTGGACTTCTGTCTGTTGTTATTTTGTGTATATTAGACATTCTGCAACAAAAAGGCACTAAGTATATGAGTTATTTAATAAACGCTAGCACATAGGTGTACCAATGAGCCTCCAATTTGGAAATCGGGATGAAAGTAACAAGTTGTTTCAATCATCCCTGGGTATCGAATTTCCAGAATCTCACAAACACGTAGCAAAAAAACATAAAAAGCATCATTAAAACATTGATTTGCAACCCTCAAACTGTAAATGATTAGTGACTTTATAACACCCATGCAAAACGCAAGCTATAGCGTTTACAATGAAAAATTTAGCTAAGATTGAAAAAATCATTCAAAACTTACTTTTGACGCATTTTTCTGGGACCATAGCACTACACGCATAACCTGCCGTCACAGCACCGTGGGTGTAACTGAGGTTAGGGGGGAATCGAAATGGCATCTAATGCCCTGAAGGACGTTCGGATAGATGTCGTAGAAAATTTTTAAATGAATTTGTTACGTTCATCCCGCGTTACTTTTATACCTGGTCTCCCCTATTATAAGCGCTTTAATGGTGTGCTTGCATGCCTGAAATGTTCACGAAACTTTACCAATAATATCGAATACGTCGGCCACTTGCGAGAGCAATATACATGTATGTATGTTAACGGAGTTTACCAAAGGGCTACCTCGAATATCGAGAATCGAAATTTTAGGGTGGGGTTGTATGTAGCTACAATAAAGCTACTTATAATTGAAGTGACAGAGATGGATGCTCGAATTTAAAGTATTTTGGATTCCCGGTAGGCACAATAATCACCGTGCCGTAGCCAATTCCAGCTTTGGAAAGCTAAGTAATATGTGATGATATATAGGTGATTCGTGAGAGAGAGGTTCGCAGAACCGACCCTGTAAAGTCAACCAATTGGTTTCTTAGGCCACTCAGGGTGCTTAGCCAAGTTGCCAATCGCTAGCGCTTAATCGTCAATCGTAAACGAAAGTCAGCTAATTGTCTTTGTCGCGCTATTATGAAAGAGTGACAGAGAGGGAAAACTACGATACGCTACTAAGCGCTAGCGATTAGCAACTTGGCTAAGCATCCTGGAACTACTCGTACGTCAAAGTGACGCTATAAATAAAATTGTCAGAAATTCCTTACTAGAGCGGCCTAGAGTTCCAACTGGTTGAGTGTACAATTGTACATTCGACGTCAAAAATTATGGTTTTGGTGCCAAAAACATATTGACACAAAACCTTAATGTCAAGGCAATAAAGTTGTGTAAATATATTGTTGGCACCTAAACCGTAACGATATCTTGGACGTCGACTGTACGTGTACATGCAGTAAATGTTAACGGACGGTCCTTACACGGTAATGTTATAAAAAGCAACTTTTTAAAATATTTTTAGTTTTCGCTAAAATAAAAAAGTAACTACAAAAAACAATCTGCCAAGTGATTATTGATAACGAAATTAACGAATGATAGGTTGAATAATTCGTATTAGAGAAGATTAAAGCAATCTTATTCTTTGTCATTCAATATGTTGTTGTGCAGATAGTCAATTTGACGTGTTCAATCACATATTAAACGAAGTGTATGGCAGGGTTACATGCTAATACTGGTGCCAATTCAGTCCATCAGTCCTATTGCCTGTCAACTGATGCAAGGTAAATTAGAACCGTGTCTTTGGACTGATGTGATGAGACTGATGGAAAATGATTGACCCTCTAACCGCTGCCTATCGATTCTTGACAGAAGTATTACTTAATTAAACATTAATATGTCCAACATTAGTAAAAATATGTAAGTCATAATTAACATAATTCATAGGGTTAATCCATCTCACCTCTCCTGATTAATTAGTATCTTACTTGCTCACAATGTTCGGCGAAGGTTTAAATCTTATTTCTATTCCTGTACTTTTATTTGTCATTTACAGGGTCGTGACCACACCCTTAAGCCCCTACTTTACAGATGTCAAGACAAGTCTATATTGTGTATTCCCTATAAATGCATTCGGGCATACACGCAGTGCGTTTTTGGATTTTAAGACATCTCGTGTATACAAGACTTAATGAAATGCTGCTGCCAACCTAATTTTAAATGTCATTTTTGATGATGGTAAACCATAGAGGAGCTTTTTTTTTAAATTTGATGTCTTCCGCCTCGACTGACCTTGATGATTAATAAAATTGTGTTTGACTGAGAATATTTCCCAAATTTACAATTTTATTTGAAAATAAGTGTGTGATCATAGAAAAAGTATTGTATGTAACATTATTTAACTGAGTGAAAAAATGCTCGTGGCGGCTTTAATAACAATTTTCGGCTTCGCCTCAAATTGTTACCCTAGCCACTCACCTTTTTGACCTCTCTTATAAAGATCATTTTTAAACGGTTTTTATTAACTTCACCGCGTATCAACTGTCGTCGATGCTTCAAATCTTGTGATCGATTTTTCGACCACTTCTACTGCACCAAAATTAATGAAATTTGGACCTCGTATCAAGTCCCCATGACAATGCAATATTATAATATTTGTATCCTTGTACCCTCAAAGCCTGATGCTGCAGACGTACTGCTTACCTTAACCGAGAGTGTTAGATACGTGAAAATGAAAGTATAGCATGTTTGGCATAATCAAATACTAACAGCCTGATCTTGACTACCAACTCCTCACTCCTGATGCTGCAGTACTGCCCACAATAACCGCAAGGTTTATCTTTTATCGATTTTAAAGAAGTTCTTTAGATATTAAGTAGAAACATGCAAATTTAATACTAACTTCCAACTCCTCACATCTGATACTCCAGTGTTACTGCCTGCCACAACCGCTAGGTTTAGCGATCTGTAGATTTTGAAGTACTGCTTTAGACATTTGGTAGAAACATACGGATTTCATTATCATAATCATCATCATATCAGCCGAAAGACGTTCACTGGTGAATATAGGCCTCCCCCAAAGATTGCCACAAGGACCGGCCCTGTGCCGACCGCATCCAGTGACGTTCACCAGGTCATGAGTCCACCTTGTGGGGGGCCTACCCACGGTGCGCCTTCCGGTACGTGACCACCACTCGAAAAACTTACCGCCCCAACGGCCATCGGTTCCACGCGCGATGAGCCCCGCCCACTGCCACTTCAGTTTAGCGATTCGAAGAGCTATATCGGTTATTTTGGTTCTGCTGCGGATGGTCTCATTTCTAATCCTATATCGCAGATAGACTCCTAGCATAGGGCAAAGGAGAGCCTTTGCCCTTTGGGTGACATTAAGCATTCTTATAAGGCCCATTGTAAGCGAGCACGGTTTAGTGCCGTAGGTCATCACTGGCAACATACACTGATCAAAGACTTTCGTCTTCAAACCCTGCGGAATATTGGACGAAAAGATACAGACGGATTTAATACTGATTTCTAACTCCTCAAACCTGATGCTGCTGAAACACGTGTCACTGCCAGCCATGTCGGGCCTGCGGCCCTCCAGCTGATAGAGTGACAGCGTGAGTGGAGCGCGTATCGTAGGGCGACCAGTCGGGCCTGCGGCCCTCCAGCTGATAGAGTGACAGCGTGAGTGGATCGCGTAGCGTAGGGTGACCAGTCGGGCCTGCGGCCCTCCAGCTAATAGAGTGACAGCGTGAGTGGACCGCGTAGGGCGAGCCGTTCGGCCTGCGGCCCTCCAGCTGATAGAGTGACAGCGTGAGTGGATCGCGTAGCGTAGGGTGACCAGTCGGGCCTGCGGCCCTCCAGCTAATAGAGTGACAGCGTGAGTGGACCGCGTAGGGTGAGCCGTTCGGCCTGCGGCCCTCCAGCTGATAGAGTGACAGCGTGAGTGGATCGCGTAGGGTGAGCTGTCGGGCCTGCGGCCCTCCAGCTGATAGTGTGACAGCGTGAGTGGACCGCGTAGGGCGAGCCGTCGGGCCTGCGGCCCTCCAGCTGATAGTGTGACAACGTGAGTGGATCGCGTAGCGTAGAGCGACCCGTCGGACCTTCGGCCCTCCAGCTGATAGAGTGACAGCGTGAGTGTATCGCGTAGGGTGAGCCGTCGGGCCTTCGGCCCTCCAGCTGATAGAGTGACAGCGTGAGTAGACCGCGTAGGGCGAGCCGTCGAGCCTGCGGCCCTCCAGCTGATAGTGTGACAACGTGAGTGGATCGCGTAGCGTAGGGCGACCCGTCGGGCCTGCGGCCCTCCAGCTGATAGAGTGACAGCGTGAGTGGCTCGCGTAGGGTGAGCTGTCGGGCCTGCGGCCTTCCAGCTGATAGAGTGACAGCGTGAGTAGACCGCGTAGGGCGAGCCGTCGGGCCTGCGGCCCTCCAGCTGATAGTGTGACAACGTGAATGGATCGCGTAGCGTAGGGCGACCCGTCGGGCCTGCGGCCCTCCAGCTGATAGAGTGACAGCGTGAGTGGCTCGCGTAGGGTGAGCTGTCGGGCCTGCGGCCTTCCAGCTGATAGAGTGACAGCGTGAGTAGACCGCGTAGGGCGAGCCGTCGGGCCTGCGGCCCTCCAGCTGATAGTGTGACAACGTGAATGGATCGCGTAGCGTAGGGCGACCCGTCGGGCCTGCGGCCCTCCAGCTGATAGAGTGACAGCGTGAGTGGATTGCGTAGCGTAGGGCGACCCGTCGGGCCTGCGGCCCTCTAGCTGATAGAGTGACAGCGTGAGTGGACCGCGTAGGGCGAACCGTCGGGCCTGCGGCCCTCCAGCTGATAGAGTGACAGCGTGAGTGGATCACGTAGCGTAGGGTGACCAGTCGGGCCTGCGGCCCTCCAGCTGATAGAGTGACAGCGTGAGTGGCTCGCGTAGGGTGAGCTGTCGGGCCTGCGGCCCTCCAGCTGATAGAGTGACAGCGTGAGTAGACCGCGTAGGGCGAGCCGTCGAGCCTGCGGCCCTCCAGCTGATAGTGTGACAACGTGAGTGGATCGCGTAGCGTAGGGCGACCCGTCGGGCCTGCGGCCCTCCAGCTGATAGAGTGACAGCGTGAGTGGCTCGCGTAGGGTGAGCTGTCGGGCCTGCGGCCTTCCAGCTGATAGAGTGACAGCGTGAGTAGACCGCGTAGGGCGAGCCGTCGGGCCTGCGGCCCTCCAGCTGATAGTGTGACAACGTGAATGGATCGCGTAGCGTAGGGCGACCCGTCGGGCCTGCGGCCCTCCAGCTGATAGAGTGACAGCGTGAGTGGATTGCGTAGCGTAGGGCGACCCGTCGGGCCTGCGGCCCTCTAGCTGATAGAGTGACAGCGTGAGTGGACCGCGTAGGGCGAACCGTCGGGCCTGCGGCTCTCCAGCTGATAGAGTGACAGCGTGAGTGGATCACGTAGCGTAGGGTGACCAGTCGGGCCTGCGGCCCTTCAGCTGATAGAGTGACAGCGTGAGTGGACCGCGTAGGGTGAGCTGTCGGGCCTGCGGCCCTCCAGCTGATAGAGTGACAGCGTGAGAGGACCACGTAGGGCGAGCCGTCGGGCCTGCGGCCCTCCAGCTGATAGAGTGACAGCGTGAGTGGATCGCGTAGGGCGAGCCGTTCGGCCTGCGGCCCTCCAGCTGATAGAGTGACAGCGTGAGTGGATCGCGTAGGGTGGGCTGTCAGGCCTGCAGCCCTCCAGCTGATAGAGCGACAGCGTGAGAGGACCACGTAGGGCGAGCCGTCGGGCCTGCGGCCCTCCAGCTGATAGTGTGACAGCGAGAGTGGATCGCGTACATTGATTGATATATTCCTTATTGTCAGATCTCTGTTATCTAAGGTATTGTATGAATAACACGTCCAGTTGAGACACTTCATTCGGGCATTCAAGCTGACATTTCTTTAGTGTCGGATTTCAAATAATATCTATTCAGCAGCGATTCTCCTCTTGTTACACATAAAATATTCTCCATTACGTTTACACATGTTTGTGTCGTGATGAAAGCGCGAGAGTTAAACGCTAGCATCCCTAATTGTATTGCATGTTACAAATAACATCCTTTGATCTAGAATAAGTTGCACTAAAAACTTGAAAATAAAATAAGTAAAAAAAGTTTTAAGTTAAACGGTTTTTATTGCACCAAAAACTAGAAAATAAAAATTAGTTGTAACTAACCGTAGATGCTACTTTTTGTAGATTAGTCACGTGAAACTATTATCACTGTAGTCTTCCCAAGTCGGATGCTGAAAGCCACGTTTAGACTCTATGTCAGTGGATTAAGCGTATCCTAATCGGAAACTTTTACCAAACTAAAATAAAAACGTGGGGCGTTATTATGAAGAAACTTACAAGTTCAAAATATGTAATTGTAGCTTTAATTTTGCAATAAAACATTCATCTGTTCCAACACTTCTACAGAGGTAAATAACTTTTATCAAGGCCAGAACAAAACTTATTACTCTTGATTTCTATGTGTGTTCTTAAATAACTACAGTGACTTAATCACAATTGCGTACGCCCCACGTTTTTATTTCAGTTTGGTAAAAGTTTCCGATTAGGATACGCTTAATCCACTGACATAGAGTCTAAACGTGGCTTTCAGCATCCGACTTGGGAAGACTACAGTGATAATAGTTTCACGTGACTAATCTACAAAAAGTAGCATCTACGGTTAGTTACAACTAATTTTTATTTTCTAGTTTTTGGTGCAATAAAAACCGTTTAACTTAAAACTTTTTTTACTTATTTTATTTGAAGAGTGATCTCTCAATCCACACGCACGCGCACGCGAGCTGTTTGCCTACTAATTTGACAGGACTCACGTCAAACTAGCGTGAGAATCAAAATTGCTCATCCTAACCGACCATTGCAGCACTCACACACCTCAATATGTACATACATTGATTGACAGTTTGGATCCTTATTACAATCCCACAAAGCACCTACCGGTAACTCTGCTGATAATAATGACAATGGTACTTTATTTTACAGCCCTTTTGAAGCCGGTTGCTTTTTGTAAAAAGTTTCTCTCGGTGGCATTGTGCCAAACAAACAGAAGCAGTCATATTCAGATTGATTTGTAATTAATGATTTTTCAAACTTGATGAAATAGGGGGTAAGATTTTGGCACAGCACAATGCTTCACGCGCTATTTGATTTATGAAGGAGCACAATGAAAAGTTTGATAACATCCCGATGTCTGGCTGTTGGTACATTCTCGTCGCTTGCGAGTGTAAATCGCTCGTTCGTTCTTAGACATCTGTCTAAGAACGAACGATCCTGTTTTCAGATGAAAACAGGATTTCACATAGCAAAATGTTCGTTCGTCAGCCCACGAACACGTGAATGCTTACTCAGAACACTAAGTAGAAACGCGGCTTTAAAGGCCTTATAACGCACTATGATCGCATAATAAATAATACTAATGTACAGTATGGACTAGGGGTCACGACAGTTGACAATTTTTTTCTAATAATCTTACTTCCACAAGGCGTGTTCTATTATATATAAAAGTAGTCTATATACCAAATTGGAGGTAATTTGCAGCATCATAAAAATTACCTAATTAAAAATATATATATATTTGTATGGTACTTATATTTTAGCGAAGTAGACTCTTCTCCAAATGGTAGTTTATGAAACCACAGCTGCGGGATTCATAGATTTCTAGAAAACTTTACGAAAATAACGTAGTGTATTATCAAGGGAAAATTATTTTAGCCTAAGAACTGAAGAAATATTCACATTTACTTTACAAGTTATTTTACAATTTGTATTCTGCTTTTTTCACTATGGAATCTGGAAGAGTGCCACGTATCTTCCGATGGCCTCCCTCCATTACCACAGAATAAGCAGAAACAGAAGTGTCAATGTAGGCTAAATCCATTGTTTCGTACAACGCTGCTGGGCCAGTCATGTTAACACGTTCAATGCGGTAAGAGGTCTTTCGTTCGACCTATGGTTAATTACGAGTTAAGCTAATTGCCGCAGCGAAGGTGTTAATTACTGCCTAATTAACCCGAGAATAATGGTAAGATCCGCTTCGAAGCACTACAAAAATACCACTGATAAATACTTTCTACTTGCTTTCGGTCACCGCGGCATGTACAGTCAACCAATTGTAAAACTACGCCACTCTAGAACTTTGTCAAAATGACAAGTAGTAAGGGATTTCTGAGAATTTGAATTATAGCATCAAGTAGACATGGTTCCTCCGTGGTCTAGGGTCCATATTGGTTGACTCTACTTGTAGAGGCGCGGCGGAAACACTTTGTGATACCCCCTTGCCATTACATCATTTCTCCAGTACTAACTCTGCAAGCGCATGGAATGACGACTAACCGTTCACATTCTGTTACCGCGAAGTTTCCTCATTTGTCACAGACAGCCATATAAGCCCAAGTTGACATTAAGACTCATTTGAGGGAAGATCTGAGGCAATATTATTCCGGTTCTGAGAAAAATAGACTTGTCTAAGTGAAAACGGAATTCTATGAAAAATGCTTTAAGAACGCCTTTATAATGAACATGACCTAAGTACCTATTTCATAATAATGAGACTGTCGATATTTTTTTCTGAAAATAGCGACTGTTAGCATAGCTAAGTATATTTGTTCCCATGTAGGACGGACGTTAGTTTTAAGATGGGAAAAACTTCAACCAGCGTGCGTCCAGTCGAGTGCGTCGGAATAAATATTAATAACGTCGTATTGGTAATTTTAGTCTTAATAGACCGCCAATAATGTGCCGTGTCGTGTAAATAATAAGTTATTGAATATTTATTGTGGTCGCCAATTTTCCTATTAAAATGAAATATTAGTAACTTTCATTCGCGAAGCGAGCTTACCTGCATACATATTTATAATTACAGTGCATACGTATATATTATGTTACCTTACCTGTAAGTCTCGTGTCATACGGCAACAAAACGTATAATATTGGTCTGGCACGGGAGACTGCTTACAGTTCCGGGAAGTCACTTTCTACTTCTGCTATTTAAATAATTCAAATATTCTGCAGACAGCAACATTCGGACCTCAGCCAACTGACAGCCGCAGTTCCGTTGAACTGTTCTCGACAAAATTATTAAACCAGTATTAAATGTAATCTCTAGTATCTCATAATTCAAATACATCACAAGCTCAAGTTATACTTGTCACTTGTATAATTGAGACAAATGTTTCATGAATCAGGTAGCTGAAAGTAATAAATCTCGATATACATGGCATTGTTAACTTCACAAAACAAGGGTCTGACCGCGGTCGAAATCATGGTCTAATCTTAGTACCTATTCCTATTGCTAGGAATGAAATCAACATGTACCAGTCCCAGAGACCTAGGTGCATAGCCAAGATGCCAATCACTGACGCTTGGTCACGAGGGAAACGCATCTGCATGTCTTTGTAACATAGAGAGAAAACTACGATTCGCTAGTCGCTACATAGCGTAAGCGATTGACATCTTGGCTATTATGCTCACCCTGGGATCGTGAACTGAATTGGACTGATATAAACGGAGAGTTGTAAGTAGAACATAAAAAAACCTTTTTGCATATTATCTTTACATACAGTACGACAAGTCGTGTCACAGATGTCCAACTATTGAGTTAACGGATTTTTTTAAATACTTAAATATAGCATTTTCTTATTTAGAGGAATATGACTATAGTCTTATAAGTAACGGAGGACAAATCCTGAAAATCGTAACAATGGTTAAGCGTAGATTACCTATATGAAAAAAAATTGTGATAGTGATAGGATACAACCTTCGAATCCCGTGGTTAATTTGCATATGGTCGATTGCTTTTGTGTAGGTAGGTGTTGGTGTAACCCCAACTACTATTGTTGTGAAGATTTTTAATCAATTAAGAGTGGTTTTGCACTACATCCGCCGCGCCGCAATTTAGGCTTTACTTTTCACTTCCGCTTCACCGCAATCAGGTGGAGTGGAGCCACTTTGTTGTGCGAATAATTAAAAAAAAAAAATCCAATCCGAACTCGTAAAAATATGGTCCGTAGTAGCTGTAGAACAATTTCTATGGCAATTTATGGTAGATCCGGCAAATAATCGATGACGGAGGTCGGATCTACTCGTAGTGCGTAAATTGCTATAGAAATAGTTCTAGGCCAGCCATACACCTGTAAGTTCTTACGTAAGTTATAGGGACGGAGCTATACTAAGGAATGAGAGGTGAATGTCACTATCTCTACGAGCGCTCTAAGGCTACTTCGGACAATATTATGGTCACGTGTTTCTGATCGAACGTATTGCGAAACCCACAGAACTTTTATTATTCCGTGGCGAAACCACTCTGAAGGTGCGTTCAAGCTAAAAGAGCATTCGCTGTTCTAACCTCCCACTCTACGAAATTAGATCGGTACACAAAACGTGTTTGGTTGATTTCGTAGAACGGGCGCTAGAACAGCGAATGGTCTTTTGGTTTAAACGCACCTTTACTGTTGCGCAAATGCTAATGATGTTATTAGTGTTAATTATCCGGAGATTGGTCTACTCTCCTACCCTCGGAAAGCTATTGGAATAATACCTCTAATGTAATTACAAGAGGTCCGCAATAATGCTCCAGATTTTAGCGGAAAAGGGTCAAATTCGTGAGATATTACGTTGTTGCGGGATATACAGTAAACCTATTGCTTAGTGACGGCAATGTTTACAGTCTGCCGTGGAATGATAACATTAAGGTCCGTTATTACGATAGAAAAAAAAACACGCGGCTTATTAATGATTCGTTTTATTTAGGCACGAGTAGTACCTAAATAAGAGTACTTATTTAAAAGAAAAGAACGTAAGGTTTTGCTTTTCAGTGGTGAAGAGAATTTTTAAAGTATGAACCTTATTGCCTTTTTATCTTCTATGGGTTTGTATTGTACAGCAGAAGTTCCCAAAATTGAAAATATTCTCATGTAAAGTTTCTTGTATTATTCTTCGCTCATTTATTGCCAAACTTTAGGGTAAATTTCCATGGCATTTGAAGAGTTATTTCCTTATGAAGATTTCCAATAAGTAATAAGTATTATGTCATTTTGTGACTGTTCTGCAACTTGTATAATTGTTGTTTGTAGATTTTTTGAAGTAGCATTCTATTGTTTTTTTTTTTAATAGGCAATGTAGGATATTTACAATTTTTACAGCGGCCCTACCGCGAACGTTTAAATCCGCAATTTTCGAGGATTTTGTCTCTGTCACTCTAAAGACGCCGTTTGTTGGAGTGATAAAGACGAAATCTCGAAATTCATGAATCCCGAAAATCGTGGTAGTAGATTAGATACTTACGCGGTCTGGCCGCAAAAAACCGAGAGTTTTCATTATAGAACAGTAGGAATCTGAAATTAGACATCTAATTTTATTGTGTAATTCTAATTCCAGAAATAGAATCTATCTATAGATATGTAAAACATTCAATTATACTTAACTTTCTAAGAGACCGGGATTTGGAATACCACCCATCCCTCCCTGTACCTATATATATACTTTTAATAACCCAACTCAGAAAACTAAGCCTTAGGATAGTTTCCTCACGAATTGTGGTCCCAATCTAATTATAGCTGCGTTACTATCGATTGTACCAAATTTCCAAGTTTATAAGTCCCTTAACCCTACTTATGAATGTTTCTAACTCCTACTTTATCGAGACAAACAAGGCTGTACCAATATCGGATTAACTATGTTACTGTTAATAGAATAGAGAGAGAGAGAGACAAATTTTGATATTTCAGGCACTGGTCCCACCAACAGCGAATTACCGATTGATAGGTAGCTCGGCTATAAAAACGAACAAAAGACAATCACTCCCGTGTAAAGAAAAGAGACACGGTGAAATTTTTAGTTCACCACTGAGCGAGTAGCTACAAATATCGCCACGTCTCCTGTTTCTGCAATTTTGTTTTTATTGACGTCACGCTTTCGTATTAATTATTGTTATCGCTCGTTGTAGCAAACAAATAATCGGAGCGCGTAATGGGAAACAAACAATAAAAGCCTATGGATTCAAGTGTCATGTCATGTGCTGTGGTTGTTACCCAAACATAATTATTGACTATCACACATTTATAAGTTAAAAGGCTTTTACAGGTGTAGTGAGAAATTACTTGCCTTCGGAAACGTTCATAAACACATGCTGTTTCAGGCAGTGTCACCGAGTCTGACTGAAGTAGCATGACAGCTATTACTGTCAGTCTCAGTGAGATAGACTGAAACAGCATGACATTGACGAACGTTTCCGAAGGCAAGTCATTTCTCACTACATCTGTACATCACCTATACTCTGGCCTACCCAGCTTGTCAGTAGAAAAAGGCGATTACTAGGGAAAAAATAAAACAGATCAAAATATTCTGTAAAAAAAATGATTCGAGTTTCACAAAAACATCAACAGATGGCAGCACCAGCGGTCTCGCTATAGTCATACCACCGAAAGGTATTCGGATAGAAGGTGCATACATGTATTGCTTGTTCTGTCCTTAGAGTATAGTCAAAGGATATTTACCTTTGGTAGACATCGGCCTTGTAAGGGATTGCATATACCCGAGAAAATTGACTGGTTGCTAAGACCGAATGAAATGTTCAGAATAAAATAATAAGTAGGTTTTTTTTCGCGGCCGATGCCTGTATCGTCTTAGTGGCCGAGCGGTACAGCATCAGCCGCGTAAGCTGAGTACGTGGGTTCGATTCCCATCGCGGACATTGGTAATCTTGGTCTATTTTTCTTTGTTATATGACATCCAATATTTATAATGTATATAGTATTAAGTATTGTGACTACTTTGGAAAACATAAAAACACAAATCAAAATATTTAAGTAGTAAAACAAAATTGATTTGAGTTGTACAAAAACATTACTGAAATTTTACTTAATTTTTTGGCAAGAAATTCAAAAAGTCTCGGGATGGTCACACTTTGTGTTAAGGGTGTTACAAATTTTGATACTTGAATATATTTTTTGTGTTTGTACACATACGTTAAAAATATACATTAAGGTAAATGTACCAGTGGATGACACTATAAGGAGCAAATTCATGCATTTTTTCAAAAAACTACGTAATTTTCAAACATATGGACTAAATGTGTATACAAATTTATAGACTGGTTCTTCCTTTATGTTTTTATAACAATAAGTTGTATATAACTAATACTATTACACTATAATTTCACTTTACCGTGACGTCTCAAATAGTACCAGTTAATGACTGGCAAAATTCGTAATGTCCCAAAGTATGACTATGAAAAAATGGGATCGGTGTCCCAGTAAATGACATAGCATTGCCCAGCGGTAGTGTCACTTGCTGAATCAAATTATGTTTTTTGCAGTCAGTGCATAAGCTTGCCCTTTTTTACGTCGTCAAGAGCATATTTCGGTAATTTTAGGGATGTTTTATTACAAATGCCTGTAACCAATGGATGACACATAGCTATGACCCAACGAATGACATGATACTACGCACTGTCATCCACTCCATCTCCATAGAAAAACAGTATATGACACCCATGTCAGACACTACTCACATGGCTCATAGAAGCTTGTATTTTTTAGAATAACTAAAATATGCGTTCTATATCGTTCAAATACGATTGAAATTAAGATACATAAAATTACTATTTTGAGCGAGTGAATGACATGGGTGTCATCCACTACTAAATGCTATAATTTTGTTCCTGTACACGACATGGGTCTAAAACACAATATCAACAGATCATTTTAAAATGTAATAGTCTTACTAGACACTTTCCAAAAATTCGTTAAATGCAGGCTTATATGCTCACTTTTACAATGCAATGCCTTAGCAGATTCACTAAGAACACCGACGCACAACCAACTCGAAGCACCTGTTCGCAAAAACCGTCTATAAATTAAAAAAATATTCAAGATATCGATGAAGGGATTAAAGCGGTAGTTACAAATTGCACTACTAGTCGCCTGGATACTGCATTTGCGTCATATTAACAACAGTTTTCTTAATATTTAAATAAAATTGTAAAAAAGTCATTCATTGGTACAGTGTCATCCACTCCTACGTTTACCTTACATGATGTGCACTCAGTTAAAATCAACAAAAAATACATAAATACGTTTACCCACATTAAACGACTATACCAAGGTGAGAAAAAAACATGCAGTTTAAATAATGTTATTTTTATTATAAATAGTTTATTCTTCATTTTGCCTGCATCCTTTATGAAATTCAGTAGGCTTATGATGGTACCGTGTTTAATCGTTTGTCGTTGTTGCCGTCAGGTTCTAACAAGTATGTAAGTGCGGAAGTGACGCGTAGCACGATAAACAGATAAAACGGGACCATAAGCCACCTGGTTTTATCAAATTTTCGGGAACTACTATACTAACTTTTTTTTTTAAATCATTGACAATGAGGGTTTTCACGAAAACGTATGTCACTAGTTGGCGCTACTTAGCCGCAAGGTCCCGCTAAGAAACACAATTATCTAGCTCCAAAGAAAAACTAACTAGAAGGCATTTTTATTTATTTATATAATTTTATTAACTCATACAAAACATTTAAATACGAAACTATAGGCACTCTGAGAATTTAGACAAGTTTCTGGACCTGACGCCTCGGTGCTGCCGCCCTGGTGAACGTGATTTCAGAAAACCCTCTTTTGTCTATGTACATCGTTGAAAAACTGTCTAGATTTTTTGACTTGGCAATGTAAAGCAAATTCAAAACAAAATGACCACAATTTTAAAACGGCAATGTACATCAAATAAAATTTTGTCAGTTCAATTTATCATGTGATTAAATGAAATATTTCATTTAGTAATAAGTATGTATTACGGCTTCAAAAAGTTACATGAAAAAGAAAACAGAACAACATCAGATATCACCATGAATGCTTGAAATTTTCACATAATTGTACATACCTACACTTGCCACCTGCCTTAGCTATTATTTACTAGCTTCAATTTGAATTTATTTTAAACACAAGATTTAATTTTAATATTATTTCTTTAAACTATATCAACAATTCTTTTAAATAATGCGAATTCAAGTATGAAGCTTTAAATGTAAACAAACAAAATATTTATTTCTTTTTTTACAGATATGCTATAGATTAAACACAAATTTGAAATTATTCGAGTGCAATGTTGTACCCGCGATTTTTAATTTTGCCGCCTTTTTCTACTGCCATTAGACAGCCAGCGGCCCTACCGCGAAAAACGAAATTCGTAAATTTCGAGGATTTGTCTCTCTCACTCTAATGACGCCTTCGTTGGAGTGACAGAGAAAAATCTTCGAAATTTACGAACTTCGATTTTCGCGGTAGCCAGAGTATATCAACTCGGCAAACTTCCAGCTTTTAAGATATGTCCCGGATTCAGTCAGAAACGAACCGCGCCAAAACGTGGCGATTAGCGCTCCTTTATTTCGGAGCACAGATGATTTAGTACAATAATACATTTATAAAAAACAGACATGATAACAAAATAATACCTATCCCATTTTAAAATCATAGTCTAGCAAAAGTACCTGTGAGTAGGAAAAGCGGCAAATAAAAAAAATTGGCACCAAGTGTTGGCTTCCCATAGTAAAATTAATTTTGCGTTTGTTTTTTCCTGCTAAGTTGATTTAGGTACCAAACTATAATAGTAGATTGTATAACAAGTGCATAAAGTGACCCATTTTCATCCGAGGCAATTTTTTGTTCTGAGCGAAGTGAAGACCAAAATAGTAGACGAGGATAAAAATAGACATTTATGCCCGTGTTGTACACTCTGCTTTTCACTTCGTTTGCGAGGAAAGTAAAATACATTTTTCACTGCAATTTACACAACTAAGTTATCGTAAAAAAAAAAGACAACCAATACCCGCCAACTCATATTTTAATATTTTTTTTAATTTTCAACCTGTGATCAGAGCTTCAGATGCTCGGTTTTCTGCCAAGTCAAACATTTTGGAGCATTTTTGAACAACAATCGATATCTATTTTACGTGATTTACTAAATTTAATGACAGAAAATACAGAATTTTAATATTGTAATATAAATAAAAAAATATATAGGTAATACATTTTGTCAGCTATACTATTTCATTGGTCAATAAAATTGTGCAATATGTTTTAACTGTTTGGCTGTTGGGACCGATTACCTAAGCCCATCTTAGCTTTAGAAAACAATTTTACTTTTATGCTCTAGAACATGAAATGCGATTTTATGTCGTCTACGCACGACGTAAAGGTGCACTTTTTGAGCATGAGAAGTGAAAAAACTATATTTGGCTGTTGATATAAAATTCTTTGCCTTTAGTAAACGAAAAAATATGTACCATAAACAAGGCTCCTGTAAAGTTAAAAAGTAAAAATTGGCGGGATATTAAGACAAATTAAAAATAAATCTCCAACATTGTTCAAATTCTGACTTCTATACTTCGTTCACTTAATTAGTTTATCCACTCGTACTTGCCTTTAGTTAATTGACAACTTGTGTTATAATTTTATTTCAACGTTATAAAGGACCAATACTATTAAAAAATGTTGTCACCCGAAGATCAACAAGTTCAAATATGCTTGCTAAAGTCTAACTTAGAAGAAATTGAAAGCAGCTTAGTTGTTCAGGTAATATAGCTTTTATAGTGGCGTCAGTTATTCACTTATTTATTACGTTATCACTAACGTACTTCATACCTATTTATGTGTAGGTATAACGCTTCAATTTGTTACGACGTAATTTACTTGCAGGGTAAAACTGTGTATATTTTCTGTACGCGTTTAGAACGTTATTACCTACATAGGATACATAGGAGCAGTGTATGTGATACACATTTACTGGTTACACTTTCACGTTATGTAACCCATGTATTTATTTATGAAATGATGTCTTTCTAAAGACTAGGGTCGTTAGTTAGATTTATGTATTATCATTTTTTTTGCGACAATTATGACTGCTATTGTTCGTACGTGTATAAAATTTGTTATTTTACCTAAATAGTGCAGTATTTTTAATATGTAAGATATGTTTTCTACTGTATTTAGATACACGGCTTTAGCTTTTCTAGGTCTTATTAATAATACTTATTCCCGTATACCGCGCAGCATTCTATATTATTAATTATACAGTAAAATGAATCTTGTCCGTGTCACGTAATAAGAATTGCGTGCCCGTCGAGCGTGCATTTTTAATAAATAAAACTTTACTAACCCTTTGCAAGTTTGCATGCATACTTTTTTGCTCGCAATTAATTAACATTATGACACAAAATTGTTTATTTGTCAGTGAAAAAACAAAAATTAAAAAAACCGGCCAAGATCATGTCAGGCCGGGCTCAGTGCAGGGTCCCGTAGTTATTGAAAAACGGTTGGGCCAAATATGTTCGAAAAAAAAATTCTTCCATGAACGAAATAAATGGATTGATGATAATGGCGCCCAATGTTATTGGACAAAACAGTATCGATCTAAAAGTTGACTAGCTCAAGCATCTTGTATATGGGTGGATATTGCCGAACTTCGCTGTTCTAACCGTGGCTCAACCAAGAAGCGAGGATCAAGCGGGATTAAAACAATTGTCGTAAATTGTCTGAAGCCTAGATTTGTTTAGATGTAATCTTCTAAGCATCCAATTCCAAACTTTCTAAGCTTACCCAATTAAGTTTGTACGTAGGTACCTACTATACTCATCTTGATTCTTGGTTCAAATTAAAATATATACTTAGGTAGGTCCTAACGTATTCGCTGCAGATAGATAAAGCCTTGTAGACAGAATAACACTGAACTACTAAGTAAAAATTTGGTGCTCAGAGGCTTTATCCTTCTTTGGAGAGGAGGGACGCCGCTTGCGGGAGAGGGGTTTGGGCCTCTGGGTCATTCCTGGTGCAGAGGCTGATGGCTATCGCCGTTCAACGTGGCAATGCTTCCAGTGTGATGGGCACCTTTGCACCCGGGGCTACACGGGATGGGCTTTTTGATTAAAAAGTGTATGTGTTGTTGGTTTGTAAGTTAAATTATTGTATTTATAGGTACCAACATAGATATGCATTATTTAAACGAAAAGATAATATGGGTATCGAGTAAAAATAAGCTCCACAAATCATGTTTGAGAAATTGTAACTCAAATAAACTTCTCAAATCCTGTTTTAATATTTTCCGCAGCGGTCGGCGTTGCCTGAGTTGGATGAAGAGAATGAACAGCAGTATAGAGAGACTATGACGGCGCTAAAAGTGTCGCGTGCGCAGAACGATCAGATAGAACGGCTCAAACAGGAAAACGGTGAGTGTATTTACGAGTAAGCAAAATAAGGCCATAACCTACGGGTATGAACGTCTTAGGGCCTGTTCACACTAGCGATTCACTTGGGCGATTTGAAAGCGATTTCTATAAAAAAAATTGCACGCGGCGAATTCGCGACGATTTCACCTCCACACAAAACTCGCTCGCAAATCGCAAGTGTGTACAGAGCCTTAACTTATTCTTAGACGAATATTGTATTATGAACTTTAAATATAAAATATAGTGCACACATGTTTGTGAAATTGTACCTTAGTCGCAACATTTTCTTTATTTTTATACTGGAAAACTTTAACTGGGTAACCGACATTTCTTCGTTGTATTTCGAACCCACTCGAGGGAAAACGGGTGAGTTTACTTTCCCTAGAGCAGCTGCAAATTGAATTTAATACGAATTTTATGTCGGGCGCTATTCCCATGATATTTAGATAGTTAACGACATCACCAATTTGTCAGGGTATTAGATAAGGGGCAAATTTTAAATTGACCCGAGAAATTATTCTTCATTGACGAGTAAAAGTAGGTAGGCTGCAAAGACTGAAACAAAGAGTAGGTATATCAATCGTCAGTAGACTAAAAAAAATGTAAACATATATGGCTGACTTTCCATAGCATTAACGTCTTTGACGCATCGTGAAACACGTTCGCAGATATATTTTTACGTTAATATTAATAAATGTTAACAAATTTAACTAAATAATATGAACTACGTGAATAAAATTGAAGGTTTAAGATCTTAAGTTCGTAATAAAACCAAAATTGTGTTTAAAAAATTCCATGATTCTGATTATGGAACAATGCAAGTTTTTTAGATTTGTTTAATTTTTTTTATTCTACTTACGATTGGTATAGGTATAATCATTTTATTGATTAGAAATCAACCTCTAATCTTTGTTTCCTGTAGCAGCTTTAGAT
>JALPQI010018773.1:0-34661 GCA_025490895.1 Thaumatotibia leucotreta
GATTACTCATGAAATAAAACTATGAAAACGGATAAACTCGCGTATATTAACTAATTTTAACTTCATTCCGACGTTTCGAACACTTTACAGGGTTCGTGGTCTGCGGATGACTGACAATGGAGGAAATTTGATAGATCTACCTCCATCAAAATAAGAAAGATAAGTACAAAACTACCCACCAAAGAAAAATTACTAAACCACAGACAATAAATTTTAAGGGTGGATGTACATACAAAATTTGCAAATTAAGCTTATTAAGTTATTCATTACAAATATTTTCTGAATGAAGACAAGAGACAAAATAAATAATCTACGCCGGTTCTATCCCTACGCCACTGCCTGAGAAGTATTTCCTTCCTTTGTATGATTGTATTGTTAGGAAGGTATCCCAAAATTGGGACCGGCAAGAAACTCAGCGGGACAACTCTTTTCAAAAACATTTGTAGTACATCTTAAGATCATCATGCATTAAACCGAAACATACAATTTTGATTAATAAGGAAATTTAAAATAATTTTGAAAAAATGTTGCCAGTATTCCCCCCCCCCCCCTTTTTTTAGTACTAAATTTCTTATAAATTATAGATGTCATAGGTATATACCGAAGTTTACCAATGCCGGAGCGGAGGTGGGATTTGAACCCACGTCCTCAGCTTTCGCTAAACCACTCGGCCACTCCAGTTTCGCAAACACAAAAACACAAATAAAATAAAATATTTGACTTGTTCCACAAAATATCATTAAATCGCTGTAAAAATAAAATTTCCGCAACGGAACCAAAAAAATACTCAAATTGAAATGAAACGATTGTTTAACGACACTGAATGACGATGTTTTACATTTTAAATACTTAATGTAAGCCGATTCGTTACGAAGATGGCTCCAAGACCAAACCCGTTTCTCGCGCTAAATTATCGAAATGTGACACGTTATCACGAGAACAGCAGTTTACACTTAAACATGGTGTCTGTGACACTATCGAGCGGGAATTATGCGTTTTGTCGCCTTATTAAATAAACTTTATCGTCGGGGCGTCCGCCGTATAACTGAACTCGGGTTAGAAGAGATATGTATGGAATAGTTTTGTATTAGTTTGATTTTTTTTTCATCGGGCCAATCGATCAAAAATTAACTTAATGAGTGCGTAAACCTAACACGGGCGATGTATAAAACTAGGTATGGCTGGATTCATTTGTGTAAGCATGATTACAGAGCTTTTTTAAGTTACACATCATAATGAAAACCCACCATAATTTATTGTTTAAATTATTTAACCAGCAATATTATACTGTAAACTGCGATGACACTCGGGATATCCGCTTTATTAATAATTATGTACATTTTCATAACCATACACATCACATCATCAGCCTATATTAGACCACTGCTGGACAATGGCATCTTCTTACCGTATGCGTATGGACGCACTAGGAAGACATTTTCATAATCATCATATAAATATGTACCTTTACAGGCCGTTTTAATTATATTACTTTATAATAAAGGATCATATCCATACTAACATATTGTACGCACTTCAGATAAAACTACATTTAAGTTAAAGATTACTATAACATAATTCAATTTAAAAGTAGTTTAAAAGGCAAATGCATTCACAACGAAAGCGTACAATCGTGAGATTTAGTCCAATTATTTTTAAATTTCTATTTTACCTACTGTGTACCGGCTCTATAATAAATCTATATAAAATATGCTGACGATTTTGTTCCCTGCCTCTTGGCCAAACGATTTCAAATGGATACTATTTCGTGTGTCTATAAAAACGAAAAAAAAATGTAAACAAATGTGACTTAATTTTTTTTCATCAGTTGCTTTAAACTTTGCAACAAAGTTAGAAAAAATATTAAACCAGTTACAATTAGAAGATTCCGATTTCAAACTAAATAGGAATCCAAACAGAAAAGGTATTGAAATCCATTAATTTCAGTACTCTGCGCCCTCTTTAGTTTATTGTGAAACACGTTGGTATATTTATTTTAAGTTAATATAAGTCAGTCATTGTAACTAAAAATGTGTGTGAACTCAAGACTTAAAGTTTTAAGCTGGTAATAACACCAATTTTATGTTCTGAAAGCAGTGACCGGAACCGGTATTTTACAATACCTAACCTCGAAATAGCCCAATATTTTAAAATGTTTTATACTTTTTATGTACTGCTCAATATTTTTTATAATTTACAATATCATACACATATATAATTTACAATTACATACCACCGGGGGATGGGCAGCAGCATCCCTAAAGTGCGGTGGAGACACTGCGATCGCCATTGACCCGGGTATGTCTGAAAACTACGACCAAGACCACCGGGGGATGGGCAGCAGCATCCCTAAAGTGCGGTGGAGACACTGCGATCGCCAACCCGCATGCCAAGCGTGGCGATTATGGCAACTACCCCCCATGGATTTACAAACAAGGCCGCGGCCCCGAGGTTCCGGCGACCCCCGGTGCCCTGGTTATGGTAGCGGCCAGGGTGCTAGCGGGGTCAGGGGTGCTAAGAATCTCCGGCAAAGATCCGGCTACCACCACCGACGACCTCTGGCCCTGGCAACGTACAACACACGTACACTGCGGACCGACGAAAAGTTAGTGGAACTGGAGGAAGGATTGAGCAAGTTGCGTTGGAACATTGTGGGATTGTCAGAAGTCCGAAGAGAGGGCGAGGACACGATAATCCTAAAGTCCGGCAACTTGCTCTATTTCCGGGAGGGCGACCAACAGTCCCAGGGAGGTGTCGGGTTCATCGTCCACAAGTCCCTCGTAAACAACGTGGTGAAGATCGAGAGTGTGTCGGCTAGGGTGGCGTACCTTATACTTAGAGTATCTGAGAGATACTCGCTGAAGGTCATACAGGTGTACGCGCCGACTTCGACACACTCCGACGACGAGGTGGAGGCTATGTATGATGATATCTCAAAAGCCATGCATAGCTCCAGAACCTACTTCACCGTTGTTATGGGGGACTTCAACGCGAAACTGGGCAAGAGAGATGGTGACGAACTGAGGGTGGGGCAATTTGGGGTTGGACGTCGGAACCACCGGGGCCATCTGCTGGCTGGTTTCTTGGAGAAGGAGGGACTCTACATGATGAACTCCTTCTTTAAGAAACGCGAGCACAGAAAATGGACTTGGATGAGTCCCGACGGTGCAACTAAAAACGAGATCGACTTCATCATGTCGACGAAGAGACATATATTCAACCATGTTTCTGTGATCAGTACGGTTAAAACCGGTAGCGATCACCGCCTGGTAAGAGGCACGTTGAATATATGTCCTAAGCTAGAACGCTCGCGACTGATGAAGTCTACGCTCCGTCCTGCACTCCATCTCCAAAACCCCGAGAGCTTTCAGCTGGAACTCCAAAACCGTTTCGATTGCCTAGGCGATGACGTGGACGTATTCAACGACGGGTTTGTGGAAGCTGTCCATAGCGCTGGGTCTAAGTTTTTTAAGGCCCAGCGGACAAATAAGACCAGAAAGCTCTCCGACTCCACTCAGAAGCTAATGGAAAAAAAGAGTGAACTGGTTCTACAATCCTCAGTTGATGCGACTTTATACCGGCAGCTCAACAGACAAATCTCTAAGTCCCTCAAACGCGATATGCGCCAATTCCGTACCAAGTGTATAGAAGAAGCCATCGAGCGGAACAAGGGCTCTAAAGTTTTTGCAAGGGATCTGTCTGTTGGGCAAAGCCAGCTCGCCAAATTAAAGACTGAGGATGGTAGAATCGTCACATCCAGATCTGAGCTGCAGAGTGAGATAGAGGGTTTTTATGGACAGCTGTACACGTCAACTAGCAGACCCGAAGTTGATCTACCGGAAGACCTCAGAGCTAGACTGACCCGACACTATACAGAAGATATCCCGGACATCAGCCTGTGCGAGATTAGAATGGCTCTTGAACAGCTCAAAAATAACAAGGCGCCTGGGGAGGACGGAATTACAGCTGAGCTTCTGAAGGCGGGTGGTAAACCGATCCTTACGGCCCTTCAGAAGTTGTTCAATTCCGTCTTACTGGAAGGGAGAACGCCAAAGGCATGGAACAGAGGTGTGGTGGTACTGTTCTTCAAAAAAGGTGACAACGCTTTATTGAAGAACTACCGACCCATCTCACTTCTGAGCCATGTCTATAAGCTGTTTTCAAGAGTCATTACGAATCGTCTTGCACGCAGGCTTGATGACTTCCAGCCTCCCGAACAAGCCGGTTTCCGAAGAGGCTTTAGTACCGTAGACCACATCCATACGCTTCGCCAGGTTATACAGAAGACCGAAGAATATAACCTGCCCCTCTGTTTAGCGTTTGTGGACTACGAGAAAGCCTTCGATTCGATCGAAACATGGGCAGTACTACAGTCTCTCCAACGGTGCCAAGTCGACTACCGCTATATCGAGGTGTTGAAGTGTTTGTACGAGAGCGCCACAATGTCAGTCCGACTCCAAGACCAGAGCTCGAAGCCTATTCTGCTGCAGCGGGGAGTTAGGCAAGGAGATGTCATCTCCCCTAAGCTGTTTACCGCTGCACTGGAGGATGTCTTTAAGACTCTGGACTGGAGAAGGCTGGGTATCAACATAAACGGCGAGTACCTCACTCACCTTCGATTCGCTGACGATATAGTAGTCTTGGCTGAGACCTTGGAGGACTTAAGTACTATGCTCGTTGACCTCAGTAAAGCCTCCGAGCGAGTTGGTCTTAGGATGAACATGGATAAGACGAAAATCATGTCGAATTCCCATGTAGCACCAACTCCCGTAATAATCGGAGACTTTACACTCGAAGTTGTAGACGAATACATATACCTAGGGCAAACTATTCAGTTAGGTAGGTCCAACTTCGAGAAAGAGGTCAATCGTCGAATCCGACTCGGTTGGGCAGCGTTCGGGAAGCTACGACACATATTTTCGTCCAATATTCCGCAGTGTTTGAAGACGAAAGTCTTTTATCAGTGTGTGTTGCCAGTGATGACATACGGTACTGAAACGTGGCCGCTTACAATGGGTCTCATAAGAAGGCTCAAAGTCACCCAAAGGGCAATGGAGAGGGCTATGCTAGGAGTCTCTCTCCGTGATCGGATTAAAAATGAGACCATCCGCAGCAGAACCAAAGTAACCGAAATAGCTCTCCGAATCGCTAAACTGAAGTGGCAGTGGGCGGGGCACATTGCGCGTAGAACCGATGGCCGTTGGGGCGGGAAGGTTCTTGAGTGGCGGCCACGTACCGGAAGGCGTAGCGTGGGTAGGCCCCCCACAAGGTGGACCGATGACCTGGTGAAGGTCGCAGGAGTCCGCTGGATGCGGGTGGCGCAGGACCGGTCATTGTGGCAATCTTTGGGGGAGGCCTATGTTCAGCAGTGGACGTCTTTCGGCTGATATGATGATGATGATGATGATGACAATATCATATTTTTAAACTACTCCATTAACTTACAATTGATATATCGAAGAACGAAAAAAGAACCGTTCTTTTTGTATGGATAAAATAAGGGTTCCGGTCGGGTCCCTGTCTGAAAGTGCGTCATTGTAGAATAATGCAAGTTTTTAGGTTTACATTTTTTTCGTTTTCTACTGGACCACAGAACATGTTAGCCGTGACTATGATTCACATATCTCCAGGGCTTTCCTCGGACAAGATAAATACCCCACAAAATAACCTTAGGGCTCCACTATGTAGTTTAATGCCCGTCATCCCAACCATCAATCAGCCGGACAGGATAAACATTAGTTTTGATTTAACACTCATTAAATTAAACAAACATTTTTGTGCGCGTGTGCAGGAATGTGTAATTAACGTCACGACTTTATATTTCTTCTCAGCGTAGATTTAGGAAATACATTTCTTAACACTGTTTTTTTGGAAAAACTAGGAGTGATGTATCTATGTTCAATCATTTATGAGAATTAGGAGTAACGCATTCGAGATTATGATTATTATTTAAAAAAATGTACATAATTATAATTATAGTTTGTCAGCCTCCGTAGCCTAGTTGGGAGTGACCCTGCATACGAAGCTGGAGGTTCCGGATACGAATCCTGGCGAGGAAATTATTTCTGTATTAATTTATCACAAACATTTGTTCCTTGGTCATGGTTGTCTATGTATTTAAGTATCTATATGTATCTATCTACTTGTATTATATACATATCGTCGCCTGGTACCCACATCACAAGCCTTAATTGAGCTTACCGTGAGACTAGCCCGATTTGTGTAAAATGTCCCAAGACATTTATTTATTTATTGTATTAATATTATGATTTTGATGTTGACTTAATAATATGAATTATTGACATTGGATGTCATACACCAAGCAAAAAACGACCAAGATCACCAGTGTCCGAGGTGAGAATCGAACCCACATGCTCAGCTTTCGCGGCTAATACCTACACCGCACCGCTTGGGCTACCTTAAATGCAGAATTTATTGTTTTTTTTTTTAAATAAAGGAAAGTCTCCCTTACACAAAATATGATATTTACAATATTTAAGGTAGTTGCCATTTATGTGGCATTCGATTTTTCCACCCAGTATATGGTTAGCGGTTATGTAAAGTTCAATGTTCCATGATGTATGAACAAGTGATTAATTATTCTGTTGTTACATTATTAGTTTGCCAAAATTACAAAATGATTTACTTACATAAATGCATGAAACTAAGCATTTGAAGTTATCCATTCATGGAAATTCGTGAAACAATGTTAATCTGTGAATAGAATTTATGCAGTGAAGTGAATAAAATCAGACTTGATTTAATTGAATTTCCATTAGATCTAAATTAATGAGAAACAAATACTCCACCGCAAATTCCAGAGTCCACTGACCGCCCACACACCCAATATTCTGAGACTTCAAATATTTAAACCAATCGAAATCAAACTGTTTTTCTTTTACGACAGAATTCAAAATGTTATTAAATAACGTTCCTCGTATAATGTTTCTTAAAAATTAAATATGTTTCATGCACTAAAGAAAATTCTGCGCCCATAAAAATTGTACGACTGCTATCATCTCGTAACAAAAGTATTATATATACAGGGTGTAAGTCTAATACGGGCGAAGCTCTTAATGGGTATTAGTTTACCACATAATAAGTACATTTAAATAACTTTTACTTAAAATAAGAGCAACAAAATTTTCCATACAAAATAATTCAGCGCACAATCTAGAGCAACATACGCGAGTTAAACACTCGTTGACAGCTAATTTCAAAAGCAGATGACATAACTGCCATATCAACAATAACAAATGTTCGTACCTACATTGCTGCTCCGATAATCTCAAAAAAATTCTGTGGGTCATAATTAAGAGTAATTTTGAAAAAACCTTGTAATCCATGATCACACTAATGAATCCCATGCCTGGTTTAATTGTTAGCCCGTATTAGATTTACACACTGTATATGTATACTGATATTCCTGACCAGAAAAAACCTTTTAATAAGCTAAATCTCTGTAAGGTTTTACTAATTTTTGAATACCTGCGATCCCATACAGAAAGTACATTACTGCAAAAGCCGGGAAGTAAGGCCTTGCAGGCCGAATAGATACAGATATATGAGGCCTGCAAGGCTTTTCCCGGCTGAAACTTGTATTGTGCTTTTCTCAAACTTGTAATAAAATAAAATAAAATGTTACCAAGTCTGTCATACTTTGACGTTTAAAAACAAAAAAAAGATGCTTCGCAGGCTAAGGCCTGACATTTTGTATGAAAATCTTTTAAATCATTGTTCACTCGTAGAACCCGAAACTACACGCGTTTTTCCTCGATTGATTTGAGGTACGTCATGTAAACATTTCATTGCAAGTTTGAGAAAACATTTTGTTAAGTTTCTCCTTCTCGTGTCTGGTGACATTGAATAGGCTCTTAAACGGATCACGGCTATTTTTGTGTCATGTATGTAAAAAACTAAAATCAAAATAATATTTTCTTCGGTTAGCGCGAGGATTACTCATGAAATAAAACTATGAAAACGGATAAACTCGCGTATATTAACTAATTTTAACTTCATTCCGACGTTTCGAACACTTTACAGGGTTCGTGGTCTGCGGATGAATAATTTCATAAAATCAAAATGTTTAATAATTCTTTTTTTTGAAAATTTTATGGTTCCTTATTAATTTTGGGGAACAACGCATATTGTTTTATTAAATATTTTTTGAGTTGTATTTTTTAAATTAATAACACTACAAATGGCTGGAGTGGCCGAGTCGTTTAGGTATCCCCTGCGAAAGCTGAGGGTTCAATCTATACATTTTAAGATTATTGTTACTTTTAGACATGATTAACTGATTACTTATGCATTTTAAAATAAAAATGCATATCATAATAATTATAATCTGATACAAGTTCTCGTTATTACAAACCTAGAACATTTTTCATTGATCACGACTAACCAATAAAATTATACTGATATGTCATTAAATTTAATTACGCATTATAACCGAAGATTGGTTGCACAGTTTCAGTAATTTGATAGCGTTATCTCGATTCCATTTAAGTATTTTATTGCTATAGTAGGCGCTCAAAGACTGTTTAATTAACATTCGCGTTTAAATATTAGATGTCATATACCAAAGAAAAAATACCGAAGTGTACTAATGCCAGAGGCTAGAGTGGTTTAGGCATCAGCCTCGAAAGCTAAGGGCGTGGGTTCAATTCCGGTACTTTGCAAAAAATACAAACTTTTTTCTTTGGTATATAATATGACATCTAATATTTAAATGAAACAATAAGGTTTAAGAAGGTGTCATACTGGTCTATGTGAACTTTCATTCCTGTGAAAAGAAAGAATAATAGTACATTGTGCATCAAGCCCGACGCCGTAGGCGGAGGACTTTTTATAACTCGAGTTAGTATTCCGCTTACCGATCGTGATGCATACAATGATTTTCATCACACTTGCCGACAAAAAAATAAGTTTTAAGACAAAATATTATTAAAGGACGTACTAATATTTCTATAACTCCCTAGCGAATTTCACTTTTCTATTACTCCCGCTATGCATGCAAGCAATGGCGCGCTTAGACAGCAAGTGTGTGATGAAAAAATTGTTCCATAGTAAAAATGGGAATTTTCTTCGTAATGGCTACATTAATTGTTAAGATACTACGTATAATAGTAGCCGTATCATGACTTTTCAAGTAACGGATACGTTACGTTTTACTTACTCGATACGTAAAGCGTTATCTCGCGCTCGCACTTATTTATTGGAGCACGTACTTATTTATACAAAGCATAACGTATCGAGTAAAACCTATATCGTATTCTTTACTTTCCAACTCATTGGTACGGCTACTGGTTTCAAATACTAACGTTCTATGTACATTACAACTTCGTCGAATGGGTAAGGACAAGTAGGACAAACTGTACATGTACATAACCCTATTATTTTTTTGTAATTTGCCGGCATCTACATATTTTACCAAAACTGTACAAAACTGTGGGATTTATTTATTTTTTCAACCCACAAACTTTTTTTTAAGTCATATCTCTACATAAAAACAATTCCATTTCCATGAAAATTGATATAAATTCACTGATATTATTCTGTGGAGCACAGCATTCGATTAAATTGAGAATAATATGAATGTAAAAATAAAAATAGAGCCGCACGACGCGGCTAACGATAATGATGCATAAAAGTATTTCCCATGTCGCTTTATGTCTGTCAATTAATCAGAACCATGCATTTTTTACTTTATTTAAAATTTAAAAGCATTGGTAAACGCGTTCCTGTGTTTGTATGGTCCGGGTTCTACTGTTTGTATGGTCCACACTGTCCCGTCGTCCATTAGGGTTTATTAAGGGCCTCGGCACTTACCATGGGCGCAGGATAAGTGGGTATGGAAATTTATAGATGATGATGATGACACAACAGAAAGGTAAAAATACAGCACATCTCATCTCTTCATTCTCTCTATCTTTCCGAGTAGCGTATCGATCCAAACGTTTGGTTGCTTCGCGAGTGTTAAAATACATGCAATGATAGGAGACTCAAAAAGCTGTGCTGTGAAGTATAATATTTTGGAAAGGTACAAGGCAATAACTATTTGCAATTACTGTGTTCCGGTTTAAGGGTAAGATAGCTGGTGTAATTACTGGCATATATAGATAGAGGCAATCCTTCTAAGTCCTCAGGTACGCAGCGCCTAGGCGATGTTTTGGTCACTATGTCCATGGGCCTCAGTTCCTGCTTTCCATCAGGTGGGCTGAGAGTTCAATTGTCTACCTTGGTCACATAAAAAAAATCAGACTTGCAATTTTAACAATTCGGCATTAAAAAGATACCACGATATTCATTGTAGGACTTTCTTTAAATCCCATCAAAACGTTGGTTATGAGTATTATTTATGAGTCCGCCCCTTTCCCTTGGTAGCCGTAACATGAGTTGGTAAGTGAGGTGTATGTTTTAGCGTGTACTCGATGCGTACTAAAGAATTATACCACACTCGCACTGGTCTGTTGGATGGAGCTAGCGTGCTTATAAACCTGAAAGTTATTTGATAACTCGTGGTAAGCATAGCGTGTGTCTACCGTGAGCTACGGACGTGAATTTAACCCAGACTTACTTTGTATCTATCTGGCTTGCGCAAATGCACAAGTTATTATATGATAGAAAGATTTTTAGATGTTATTAGATAGATAGAAAGTAAGTCTGCATCAAGCTCACAGCCGCAGTACATGTAAACACACTAGTCGCTTGACGATATCTTTACATACATGTAATGTGAGTAGGTGTAGGTACTAGGTACCTAAATATTTTCTGTTGATCCCGCTCTTACTTGCGTATAAGTTCAAAGTTGATTCATCGCTAGCTCATGGTAAGGACTGGTCAATATTGATCAATGGCTAGCCGGCGACATAACGATGCAATTAAATTTTGCCTCCGATGACGGTGTTTATGCACTAAACGAGGCTGAATAATTGTAAATTAATCGAGTTTATCTACATTGGAGTGGTTTTTATCGATAAATTTGGAGTCCAGATTTATTAGCAAACACGGAAATGCTGTTTGCGACTCGAAGTTTTATTGGAACAGTGCGATTACTGGACGGGTATTTTTACCGTTTGTTACTCGTGCGATTAAAGTTTAAAGTAATTTTCGGTGATCGCTCACATACTCATCAGACGGTCCTGATAAGGCTATAAAAACGAACAAAAGATTAGCGCTGTTGTGTAAATAAAAGAGACACAGTGATGTTTATAGTCACTCACTCAGCTATGAGCTATAAAAGTAGCAGTGTCTCCTTTGTTCACTTGGGAGCGCTTATCTTTTGGTCGTTTCTATAGCCGATAGCTAATAGCTTACTCGCTTGCGGTGGAAGCAGTGCATAAAAGCCAAAAGTTATTGTTCCATTTCAAGAATGATTTACAGTTTTATCATCATCAGCCAAAATGACAACCACTGCTGGATATAGGCCTTAGAGACTGCTACAAAGATCGACCGTAACACAGTAGGTATGTAAGTATCCTTCAATTTCGATAGAAATATCCGATCCCAACAAGTATGATTTATTGTCAGTCATTCTTTATCCGTAAAGTCCAAAACATCATTACTGTACGGTATCATAAGCAAGGTAGATTCCGTGAATATATTAATTATCTTCGTATTGTAATAGCACTCTCTACCAATTCCTTCATAAATGTATGACTTTAGTAACAATAACGACGTCATCGCAGAATATAATACTGTTATTAGACAGTTATTTCGCAGCAGCATGTATTTCAACACAGGTCTAACAATGACGACGTCATTCTAGGAAATATATTAGACAGGTATTTTGTAGCAACTTGTATTTCAACACGGTTTTCACAAACAGGGTCACTCCCGTTGTGTGAGCCAACTGGGTCGTGCCGTGGTTCAATTTGGGATTCTATGCAAAAAGTTAGGTGGACAGGTACGTTGTCACTGGCGGTGTGAAGGCAGATTTGCATTGTAATGACTTGGCAGCTTCGGATGCTGTAATATCCATCGTTCCGGGTGTTACTAGTGTTAGATATGTGCACGGTATTAACGTGGCATTGTATGTGATTTGATGTTTTATAGTCGTACAACTCTTTTGAGAAGTCTGCGTCTTAATTACATAGAACGTACGAATACGTCAAGTATTTGTGATCCTCAATTGCAGTTTTTTTTTCTAGCTTATCAAAAATAAAATTCATGTTATTTCTTTAAATTAATTGATAAATCTAGCTTGAACTGAACACAATTTCGTTATTACTTTCTTAGTTAATCTTTTATTCACGTAAAAAAATATTAATATCGACTCCACTGCTCTCTGTTCAATAAATGCCACCAAAATCCTAACCCTATTTATTGACAGCCGCGATCCAGAGGTTAAGAGTCAAAACTTTCTGCATTTCAATGAGAATATTTTTATACTTTAATGACAAACGGGTCTTATGGTGCCAATTCAGACCAAAAGAGCATTCGCTGTTCTAGCCCCCACTCTACGAAAACAACGAATCACGTTTTGTGTAACGATCGAATTTCGTAGAGTAGGGGGTTAGAACAGCGAACGCTCTTTTGGTCTGCATGCACCTAAAGCTGTCGTATGCCGGAACGTAGATCCGCGTACGAGAAAACTATTAGAAAAAAAATTGCGGCACACGAGACGTTAATAGCGTAAACGTACATTTGCTTTCATCCTGACGTTTCGGGCATGACGTTATACCCGTGGTTGCCGGCAGACATAGTCAGGATCGTAAGTTTATGCGATTAAAGCCCATTTGTCGTTAAAATATGAGTGGTAGAATATTTTTTGCCAAATCTTTGAATTGGAACATCAACAATCAGACAAGGTCGATATCGTTTCGTTTGTTGACTTTTCACTAGTTCTGGGTGGCCTTGTTACAAAGACGGTATTCTGCGGTCCAGTACATTTTATACGTATGTTTTGTCGTAGTCTGTAGGATATCGGAATACCATTATCCATTCAGAATTTGACCTTTTTAAACCGTGTTTGGCTTCCCTATTTGTGGCATTCTGGTTTTGATATATCAATCACACTATTGTAAACTGGCTATTTTCTTTCATGGCAAGCGTTCATTGAAGCTTAATTTATGTGTTTATCCAAATGTATTTAACAATAATTTATGTGTTTATTAGTGTTAAAGAAATATTATCGTCTTTCAAGCCAAGCTCCTACTACATAGCTTCAAAAATTATTTCTATGTTATGCTAGTAAAACTATCTACTTAAATCTTTTAATTGATCTTAATCATTTATTGAGGTTTCCGTAAAAAAGTAGATTCATTTATATATAATACAAATTGACCTACTTATATTTTTTAAATTAATTCAAATCTTTACTATTTTAAAGAAAAAGTGCAAAATGGCGTATATACAGGGTGTTTTTTTTTCGACCGTTCAAATTCTACGTAGTGAATGTGTAGGTCATACTCACCAACTTTTACTATGGGGACAACGTCGAAATAGCGAAAAAAAAATCAGCTGTTTCATACAAATTGGCGGCATTACGCCGGCCGAAATGTATGAAACAGCTGATTATTTTTTCGCGATTTCCACTTTGTCCCCATAGTAAAAGTTGGTCAGTATGACCTACACATTCACTACGTAGAATTTGAACGGTCGAAAAAAAAACACCCTGTATAGTAAGTACAATTGTATTAAAATGAATGAAAATCTTGTCTAAACCTACAGGCATTGTTTTTAATTTTCTTAATAATTTATGAAACTTTTAATCCCTCCGGGTGACTTTGGCAATAAGTGCACAGTGCAATAAATTGCCCGATAATAAATTTAAGTAGGTACTTAGATCTCAACCGCAAAAGCACTGCAGTGCTGCGCTGCTTAGGTATTAACACAACACAACAATTAACAGAAAAACAACTTGAAAACTAATGCAATTCCATTTACGATTTTTTTACTATATCATAATCTGTCTGGTTAAAAATATGCCCCAGCTATAAAGTTTACACACTGCTGGAATTTTATGATCAGCTTTATACTTCCATTTTAAAATTAAGTTCATAAACCTCAACCGTAAATCCCTAATTCCGTTTTACTCCTTAAAGTTTTTGACGTTTCGCTCAGCATGCACAGTTTTAAAAAGCGAACGCTGGGACCCAATAAAAATGTAACAGTCCCAATCGCCGAAGTCAGTTCGGCGACCGACGACCGACTGCCACAATCGGACGAGGCGAAGCATCTCTGCATTGTTCCTTTGTTGCCGCTCGTGGACAGAGTCTTTGTCCGAGAATTGTTTTATACAGAATGTAAGTCACGAATACCATGTACTGTCTAACTGAATAAGGACAGCTCTTTCTACGTCCAGTCAAGATGCTCGTGGCCTCATTTGTGACTCTATTTAGTCGATATCGGTGAACAATGGCAGTCGATGTCTGGAATTGAATGCTGCTGTTGAGAAATTAAGCATGATTGTTACCATTTCATATCTCGTATATGTACCTACCATGTAATTTTGACACAAATAAAAATAATTATTAAAAAGAACTTACCTAAAAAACCTACACTAAAATGATGCTTAGAAATTATTAAGGGAGTAGTCTAATTTTACATATTACTAAAATGTACATAGTTCATAGTTGAAAATTAGATAAAGTAAGCCTAATAAGCGTCACTGACCATTATTCGATAAAATATTGATGATGGGCAGCAGCGTCATCATAGTGGACACATTACTGCGATCGCCAATCCGCTTGTCCAGCGTGGCGATTATGGGTCATGTCATCACCAGATGACGATGATGATGATGATGATGATGATGATAACGATGAAGCCTAATAAACACTTGCACTATAGGATATTCACTCCCATCATCCAACTAACATAACCCTAACCTTAGCGAACAAATCTGCTTCAAATATGCAAATTATGGGTCTAAAATTCGGTGCATGCACTGCAACTGTTAAATCTTACTGATGATCCATGAATTTCATTATACTGGCCCATAATAATTATTATAATTATTTGAAGCCTCCCTTGTCACACTTCTTGGCAAAGGCTTGCTCCACTGATCTCGGTCAAACGCTGTGATTGAGCATTCCAAGAAGGAGTCCAGTTCGTCCCGCCATCCATAAAAACGATAACATTACAAATCATTTTGCTTTACTAGTAAATTTAATATCAACAGGCGGTATTTATATCAACAGCAAAATTAATTAGATATAAAGTTATACCACATCATCTGCAGCAAACGGAAGTATTTGAGACGTCAAGAACTGCAAACGCAACCGATGCGATTTTATTGCGCGGTAGAACATTATCTGTCAAGCACATTTCTAGCGATATTTGATAAAAATGCTGAGGCTGCGGTTTCGAATGCCGAGAAGCGGTAGTGTCTTCAATGTGCAAATTGAGTTATGGCGTCGATATAAATTTATTTGACATTTATTATAAAGATATTTATGAGGAGTAGTTTATTGTGGTGATTCTTTAGCGTTTCTCTTATTTATATAACTCAACATATACTCAAACGGGTGTAGTAATTAGTGAAGACCGGAACCAAAAATGTATTATGGTTTATTGAAAAGTTTCGACTTTCTTTCATACAAAATAATTGTCAAACTTTCAGGTCCATTTGCGGTTAAATTGCTGCTAACTTAACAAGCCGCTAATAATTGTTTGTCCCTTTTGCTCTTATGGACACATTGTTAAGACTGAAAGGGACAAACAATTATGAGCGGCTTGTTAAGTTAGCAGACGTTTATGAATATGGGGGTTAGAGAGTCGATAAAGTACTAACTTTGCAAGATTTGACACATCGTGAAACACCTTCCTAAATTTATTTTTAGGTCATTGCTAAGAAATATAAACAAAAATAACTAAAAAAGTACGTGTAAGTATGATGAGACCTGATTGTGTTCTGAAAGTGCGTGACTATGAAATAATGCAAATATATTAGTTTATACTCATTTTTTTCGTTTTTTACTGGCACACGGAGTATACCCAAATCTAAAATTGTACTTTTAATAAAATTAGAATAGGTTTGAATGCGCGTCAGAATGCAGTATTTGAAGCGAAACGTCTCAGCTTACCTTTATTCGAAATTCTTAGCTATTCCAATATATTCCACGACTCTTTGTGACACATGACTCGACCTTTACACATACAAATAGGAACCTCGAACCATATTCGTCAAAACTAGTGAGATCCCGCGTGTTCGCTCGCGTGCCGAACCTGACCTTCGGAACTACTATCTCAATCTGATAAACAGATAACCGCCTACATCGTTCACAGCAGGACCTCAAGACCTTTACCCTGTGATAAACATCGTTCTTTTGTCTGACGAAATAAAGACCATATTCCCTTGTTTGGGCGACGGAAAACTTGTCATGAAGGTATGACTGTTTTAAGGTCGTGATTGAGCTTATAGCGAGTATGCATTGTGGTACAGAATGTCCATACAAAATATTTCTGTGCTTTGTTTCTCCAAACTACTTTAAATATCTCTTTAAATAAATAGGTACAGATAGTTATCTATATAGTTAAAATCCATTGATCTCTCAGTTTTACTTGGTGTACCTAGTCGTCATATTTGATTTTTACAAGGCTTTTGTCGTTTTAACTAGGTATGGGATTGTTATAAAGACAGTGCGATGTAACAAGTTCAGTCTTCATAACATTACTCTAGTGTTGTTGTTGTTGTTGTATTCTGGCCATTATTTTCCGCAACTCGACATCAAACGTGCCTATTTTGCGTGGTCCCAACGCTGGCCCATTACTTGTTAGGGACTTCACATACACCCTTGAATTTCTTCGCAGGTGTATGCAGGTTTCCTCACGATGTTTTCCTTCACCGTAAAGCACTTGTGAATATCAAATGATATTTACTCTAGTGTCTTAGGAATCAGATGGGTTGACTGCACCTTAAACACATTTAAGTTTGCACCTGTTAAATCTACACTGTTTATTTTTAATAATAAAAACACAAGTGAGTTATACGGGTGTGGCCTGTAACAGGAGCAAAAAATCAAATGAAAGACTCCTCTGACTGCTTCTAGTTATTCGCAAAAGGTCCCAGTGATTTAAAGTTATCCATTAAGGAGAAACAGTATGTTAAAGTTACGACCTATGAGTGATGTATCTAGGTATCACAACATTGTACCTTATTAATGATTAAACATATTGGTAGTTTAGTGGACATAAAACTAAATGAGCTAAAAAGATTTTTTGAACTCATGGTTTTTTAACTGGTTTAGCAAAAAAAAAATTTTTTTTTTGTTTTACACCGATTTAACTTTTTTGGTATAAGTCGACTGCAGTAAAACTACATAAAAAAAAGGAAAACATTTTTTTTTTCTGCAAAAAAAAATTTTTTTTTTAAGTTTTAACTATTAATTTATGACTGTTTATTGGGTTATTAGTGTACCGTTTAATTTTTTGCTCCTATTACAGGCCACAACCTGTATAAATAAAAGATGTTTGATTTCTTGGTAACTCCAGAGATATTTTGAGTAAGTATGAGGAAACACATTGAAAAATACTCAAAACAATTGATCAAAGCAAATATCTAGTCGAAAGCCCAACGTAAAACATTGAAAATATTTAGATACTATTTCTCAATGGAAGTTAAAATTTGTATTTAACTTACTCTAATCAAACTACTACTACTTGTCCTACTTTTTGGCTTCCACTACGTACTTGCATAAAGTTTAAATTGAACTATGTTACCAAAGTATGCGCACTACTTTAAATGCATAAGCATAACAGAAGCACATTCACGTTGCAGCACACTTCACTGCTACTTATGAAAAAGTTGTTTTAAGGTGCATTAAAGTATTAACAGCTGGTACACTTTCGCGCAAAAATGGGGTTTACCGTATCTGTTTTAAAGTTTGTTATGCAATGCTTAAAAAGACCGATTACTAGCGGGTTTTTGAAAAGAGAAATAAGTAAAGTTTGCGTTGTATATGGGAACGAGGGGTAAGTTTTATTTAGCAAAAAAAATAGATGTCTATTGAGCGGGTTGATCGCCATACAACGCGCTAGCGCTATCAAACTTTCGCTTAACACTGCTTTTAATGAAACTTGGTATCGTGGAAATTGCGTGGAAAATAAATGAGAACGCAGGAGTTTGCCTAGAAACTTTTTAAAACCCGTCTAAATAGAGTGCCTTTGTTAAATTTAAAAGCGAGTTCCGATTCTACTGAAAATAGGAGTATTCAAACCTTTCGTCTTGAAGTTGACGTAGCTATTGCACGGAATATGCTTAATTTGTTTCTGTTTTCTATATTTTGCAGGCGAATATGTGCATTTTGTTTATTTTTCTCGGCCTCCGTAGTTTAGTCGGTAGCGTTAGCGACCCTACTTGTGAAGGTGGGTCGATATCGAATATATTTTTGTAAGAGTCATGAGTGTCATGACTGATATCGATATATTTTCGTAACCTATGTTATGTAATATATATTGTTAATTAATACCCATAATAACATTCTCCACTAACTTTGTGGAGCGATGTTGATTTGTGTAAAATTACCCCATGATATTTAATCAGTTTATACTTAAATCACTTTAGGTAGCGAAGAATTTAATAGTTCATTTCATTAAATTCCTACTCAGATAAGCTTACAATTTCTAGTTGATTGTATTACTATAGTACAGTTCAATAATTTTAAATGAAATGAAACGTTTCAAGATGCCAACATAAATCGAATGAAATTCGTGAGTTTACTGCAAATCATATTTTGACGAGGCTGCAGCATAACGTTTAATAAGCGGAGAGAGTGCGGAATATCGCAAATACGGTTAGTTTCTTCTATCCTCGTCCTGCTCATACTCAGTTTGAGCTATTGAAATTTAAACCTGTTGACTTTGAAAATATAGTTACTTTCCTTTGTTCTACATTTTACATAAAAGTAAAGAGTGTTCAGCCGTGTGGTGACGGCAGTAAGAATACATTTGTCGCCACCCCAACTCCTCCTGCGGGTGTCGTAAAAGTCGACTAAGGGATTGAAGTGTCACTGACCATTATTTGATAAGAGATTGATGATGGGCAGCAGCGTCATCATATTGGCCACATTACTGCGATCGCCAATCCGCTTGCCCAGCGTGGCGATTATGGGTATTTTCCTCCTAATAATGGGTTTATACGCATAGTTAATAGGAGAGGCCTACGTTCAGCAGTGGACTGTCATAGGCCGATGATGGTGATGAGAGAGTGTTACCTCATTCTAAATAGGCTTTTCAGTCGTTGTTTGACAAAAATCGAATATGTTCTTCAGAAATCACAATGGACAGGACGCGGCTATTGTCTATAAAGCAGAATATGAGCATTTTTACACTGTTTAACACTCTTCTGTTATTAATGATGTGATTGCATAATTTTTATAAGACCCGCAGAAAGCGCGGCAGGACAACTTTTAACAACCGACCAGTACAATTTAGTTCGCGACCGAGAATCTCGGTCGGACCTAACCTATTTCTCAAAGGCTTGTAATACAAGCGGAAGTTGTTATCTAATTAATAGTGTTAAAAAGAGACTAACACTTGTAATACAAGTTACAAGCTTTTGAGAAACGGGCCCCAGTAGTACCTATTAATCGCAAATAAATAAACTTCGTGAAATCAAATTGTATTTAAGAGTGATAATGATTTAAATTTTTCTTACTATCGCTATCACTGTCACTAGCTCTCCTAAGTTTACTAAACTATTAAAGTGCCACAAACTTAAATGTCTCAAGATAGGGCAATATTTATGTAATATTCGTACCAGAAACGCTGCCAAGTTCCATATTTCTTGTAAGAATCAGATATCTATCGAGTCTTTACCGGACGATGTCATATTTGAAGCCAAGAGCAGTAGCAATATTCTCAAAGTAACTAGACAACTGGTCGTCTCGAATACAGAGTGGATGATGGCTGGTATTACGTATACTTATGGAAAGTAAACACAATTAATCAATCAATCCCATCTTTTAAATTTTTATGATGACCTATTAATAAAATGCATATTTAAAAAAAATAACCCTATCTTTATTTAACCCTTCAATTAGAAAATTAAAAAAAAATCGTGCGTTCTAGCCTCCTCGCCATTGTGTAGAGCAGAAAATTCTGTCTTAAAAAAATACAAAAATTGGGTTGAAAACTATGTTCATACTCGTAGTGACAAACATTGCCAAATTAAGGGTTAATCGCTCATACTCATAGTTTAGCGGAAAGAGATAAATAAAAACAATGTGTCAGACTTTGCGTTAGTATTTTTAATTGGGGCAAAGTGATATTTATTGTGATGTCACCACCCCAACTCTTCCCGCGGGTGTCGTCATAAGTGAATGAAGTATCACTGACCATTTTTTGATGATGATGGGCAGCAGCGCCTCCATAGTTGACACATTACTGCAATTGACATTCCTCCTAATGCGTCTATACGCATAGTTAATACATAGGAGTGGCCTAAATCCAGCAGTGCTCTGAGTGAGATAGGCTGATGATGATATTTATAATAACTGCCCACGAAATCAAGTCTTATGGATTTTTATTTAGGTATTGTTTTTATCAGCTGTCAAAATATTAAATATTGTCTATTTATTTTAATTAAGTGCATATATTTTTTAATTTCTATTACAATATATACTTTGCTGTACATCAACAAATGATGATATTGATGACATACATAATTTGAGCTACTAAATATTTCATAGCCAGTCATCATAATACCCTAAGGAACTCCACAATTGCTATCGCAATACGAGTACGTAATAGGTCAAGTTATTTGATGTTAGTTATGTCGTCTACGCTGTTATTTGAATACTAATTTCTGGGAGATATCTCTCATTTGCAGACACCATCAGTCAGATTCAGTTTTAATAGACCATGTCAAGAAGTAATACGTTTTATTATATGCATACACGAAGACCCATCTCCAATTTAGCTAACGACCCACGAGCTAAATTGACTCGACACCATACCGAAGATATACCGGACGTCAGCCTGTACGAGATTAGGATGGCTTTCAAACAACTCAAAAACAATAAGGCACCAGGCGATGACGGAATAACAGCCGAACTCCTGAAGGCGGGTGGGAAACCAGTCCTTAGGGCCCTTCAAAAGCTGTTTAATTCCGCCATCTTTAGAGGCAAAACGCCAAAGGCATGGAACAGAGGTGTGGTGGTGTTGTTCTTCAAAAAGGGTGACAACACCCTGTTAAAGAATTACAGACCCATCACGCTTCTGAGCCATGTCTATAAGTTGTTTTCGAGAGTCATCACAAACCGTCTCACACGCAGGCTCGACGACTTCCAGCCTCCTGAACAAGCCGGATTCAGAAAAGGCTTCAGCACCGTAGACCACATACACACGCTCCGTCAAGTTATACAGAAGACCGAAGAGTATAACTTGCCCCTCTGCTTAGCGTTTGTGGACTACGAAAAGGCCTTTGATTCGATCGAGACGTGGGCTGTACTACAGTCTCTCCAGCGGTGCCAAGTAGACTACCGGTACATCGAAGTGTTGAAGTGCCTGTACGAAAACGCCAATATGTCAGTTCGCCTCCAGGACCGGAGCTCGAAACCGATTCCATTGCAGCGAGGAGTAAGACAAGGAGATGTTATCTCTCCTAAATTGTTCACCGCTGCACTGGAAGATGTTTTCAAGGTTCTGGACTGGAGGGGATTTGGCATTAACATCAATGGCGAGTACATCACTCACCTTCGGTTTGCCGACGATATAGTGGTCATGGCTGAGACCATGGAGGACTTAAGTACTATGCTCGATGATCTCAGTAGAGTCTCTGAAGATGTTGGTCTTAAGATGAACATGGACAAAACGAAGATCATGTCGAACGTCCATGTGATACCAACTCCAGTGAAAGTTAGAAACTCTACACTCGAAGTTGTTGACGAATATGTATACCTGGGACAAACAGTCCAGCTGGGTAAGTCCAACTTCGAGAAGGAGATCAATCGTCGAATCAGACTGGGTTGGGCGGCGTTCGGGAGACTACGCAATATCTTCTCGTCCAATATACCGCAGTGTCTCAAGTCGAAAGTCTTCGACCAGTGTGTGTTGCCAGTGATTACTTACGGATCTGAAACGTGGTCGTTCACTATGGGACTCATTAGGAGGCTCAGAGTCACTCAACGAGCGATGGAGAGGGCAATGCTCGGGGTTTCTCTGCGAGATCGCATCAGGAATGACGAGATCCGCAGAAGAACGAAAGTGACTGACGTAGCCCGAAGAATCGCCAGGTTGAAGTGGCAGTGGGCTGGCCATATTGCCCGGAGGACCGATGACCGGTGGGGTCGGCGTGTTCTCGAGTGGCGACCACGCACTGGACGGCGCAGCGTGGGAAGGCCCCCCACAAGATGGAGCGACGACCTGGTAAAGGTTGCGGGTGTCCAATGGATGCGGACAGCTCACGACCGATCTTTGTGGAACTCTCTGGGGGAGGCCTATGTCCAGCAGTGGACGTCAATTGGCTGATGATGATGATGATGATGATATGCATAATCAAATTAGGTATACAAACAATTTATTACAGTACCTACTAACACTTTGAACTTAGATGCAGAGTCGGTTCAACTATTTATTCCTTAGAAATTCAGTAAGTAATAAATAAATAAATAATATTTTTTTTTTACCTAAGGGAGTTTAACTGAATACATTTTTATTCTTCAGTACTTATAACATCTATTTTTATTTATCTCTTCACTGTATTCTAGATGTAGTCTGTAACCATTTTCTTTTCATGGGAACCTAATTCATATTGCTGTCACAATAAACATCAGTATCGGCTGCACTAAAACTAATTGAGAAGGAAATGTAAATTCGATAATTTTCCTGAAAATAGAAGAAAAAATATTACTTATAAAAGAATTAAACTGGCTCACACTAAGTTGAACTAAGGCTTGTATTATGGGTACTAAGCGGGGGTATACCAAAATATATAGAAACTTAAATAGGGTGATAAAACAACTATGACAAAGGCCACAAATATTTATAATAGAAAATACACAAATAAATGCCCTCGCCGGGACTCGCATCTGGAACCTCCAGGTTCGGAGGCAGGGTCATTCGACTGAGCTATGGAGTCCGACAAAATTATGTACTAAGTCTATCTCAATCAACTTTTAGTGAAAAGCAAAAGATTTTGCACCTTATTTATACATCTAAACTAGTTCCAAATATACATAGTTATATAGAATAGTTGTTTTCCATTTAATGGAATGATCAGTATTCTGTTTCGATTAAGTAAAGGAGAAGAATCTTTCCACGTGATTTTTAGTCGAAAAAAAAAAGTTTTTTTGGAGAAAAAAATTGGTTTCGCCTTGTAAAACTGTATTTAACAAGCCCTTAAAGGGAAAACAATCAGTAAAATTTCACTTTTCATTTGAAAGTTATTTTTCGACTGAAACAAAGCTTCATAAAATCGTATTTTTTAACAAAAGCAACATAGTGCGCGTACTTTTACGCAATATCGGCACATTCCCTATATAAAAACATCCAGGTAGCTTCCAGGCATACTTGCCACGCTTCAAATAAACGAACAGGAATAAACAACGCCACGTTCTAATATATGTTTTTATTAAATTCCACCAGAGGCAGTTTCAGTGCATTTACTTTCGATGCAAATGGCCTGCACTCACTGTGCGCCAGACAGATATTGCGTTATCTTCGTATTTATTGTTAGAACGAGTTCAGTGTTGATATCGAGGCTTTATCTGCAAGCTAAATACATACGTATAGCTATTAACATTTTTAATAATGAAAAAAAATTGCTTTAGATATTTTTTTATTTATTTTTCGAACAGTAGTAAACGCAACACATCAGTATATTGCGATACAGCGAGGAAATGCCCTCAGCATCCTCGGTACAATGTCACAACGACTAATCCTAAATATAGGTTAGGTTAGTTAGATTTAATTTATGTACATACCTATATAAATTGTACAGTTTTGAAAATAAAAACATAGGAAAACAATGAAATGAAGCTCTGTATGAAAATGATAAGCAAAATTAAAAACGATTTAATTGAGTTACCGAGACACCTAGGGTCACCGAGATCTGACTGTATGTCTGATAGTTACAGATTTAAATTCAAATTAATCTTTGTAGTTTTCTTTTTATTGTGCTTTCTTGTTTTTTTATAGAGGATAGTCTCTAAAAAACTTGGTATTTTAAACATAAGAACCTATGATCCCAAATGGTTGCTCAACACGTTCAAGTCACAATTATTTTAAGTATTAACAACTATGCTAATGAGATATATTATTTGATAAAAACTAGTCATTACGGTTACAAAATTTCATTATTTATAATGAAAAAGATGAGACTTGCTCAACTACCTGAAGCGTTCTTGGATAAGCTCTTATATAACTTTGCCAAATTTACTGTTATTACATTCTTCGGTAGCCGGTTGATAGTTAAAAAGCTACGAATAATCCGGATTCTAGAGGAGATAGCAAAATGTAATCCTACTTTTGGTACTCACACACAAATCTGCTTAACATCTAAATTTAAAAGCTTTCAAAGCAAAATTATTTCGTCAAATGTGCAATGTGCATCCTGGACCGTGCCGAACCATTGTCAAAACAAACTTATTACCACCTTCCCATAAAAACACAATGACTATTGATTTTCTGGCTAGTTGAACAAATATCTATTTCAACTTGGTCAAGTATCAAAAAAAGCGCAGATGTTGGCATCGGCTGAGAGTTTGAACAAATGAAGGCGGCCCATCCTTTTGTTGAGCAAACTACGCATTCAAAATGTTCCTCGAATTACAAAATGTTTAGCTATTTGTTAAAGTCCTATTAAAGTTCTGTCACTTCAATACTGAATCAGCAAACTTAGCTATTAGTTTGTTTACTCAAATTTCGTCTCTATATCAAGTTGTTACAGTTGTTGCAAACTTTTTGCGTAAAGTTGCGCCCGTATAATTGTCGTACGACGCAACGAAGTCGTCCGCAGTTTGAATGAGACGTCGATAAATTAAATTCGTTTCCGCCGTGTGAATTCTAAAGACGTCTCAATTTGTTTTCTTGTTAACGTTCCGAAAAAATCTGGATTGTTGCTTAATTTTTAACGTATTAAATTTTAATGGTGCGTGTGTGCCTAAGAATTCAATATCAAAATAATCTTGGCAACTGTTTAAAGCGTTCTCTTTATTGAGCTATTTTTGAATAAGGTTTATAGATTTTGGTATAATAAGGCAATCAATTATAGGCTAAAAATACTTAGTGCAAATAAATTCAGGTTCTTATTCCAAGCTTTTTAATACAAGTTCATCTAGTAAGGTGATTGATTTATCGCCTATTCTTTGAAATCTCGATCATTATTTCTCAAGCTACCAGACAAAGACAATAACCAATATTATTTTATTATCAAGGGGCCCCAGAAAAAAAACTCTCATAGGCATTCAGTAGACGCAACTCAACACTGTGTCAATAACGATAAAAGTATTTACTCAGTCGAAACGTACAAAGATCTAAGCAAACACTCGGTTACGCCCACCGCGATGCTTACGAACTTCTTGATACGAACTACTAGTTTCATTTTGATACCGGCATTGGATTTGTTTAATATAAAAATAGATTGAGCCCACTATTTTTATAGGTAATTTACTGTTTCATTGTCTTAGTTTTTCTGTGAATCGATCTGTATTATTTGACTATTTACTCAATGTAAAGAGAGTCCGGAATGACCAAACCCAACTATTACGTAAAACACAAGTACTTACTTTGTGGAACAGGGCCAGTGCAAACAACTTTAAGCCTGATACGACGGTATCGTCTAAGTTCAAACTAAGCACGATATCGACCCCTAATCTTCGCGACCCGAAAGCGTTGCCAGTTGAATTTCACGTACAATTTGCGCTGAAAAGCCTTTGAGCCGTAGCTAATGTTTTCGCTAAGCGATTCGTTCAAATTGTGAGACAGCGAGGGCGTTTGTTTTTAGTAAATTGCATGCTCTTACCGCCTTCAAAGGTCGAACGTTGCCATTAAATTCATTGCGGTCTCAAATTTATAATCTGTGGTTACTGTAGTTGTCTATTTGGCTGATAATTGCTGTATGTATTTATCTGCTTCGTAGCATATTTCACCTTTCTTATTTCATCCGCATTACTCGTAGTTACTAACTGGCGACAGTGGCGACTGAAGCCATTTCGCGTCTGCGTAGCACTTGCAGAAAACATGCAAGAGTCTGCGACCATATATAACATGGACGTCTAACGCTAGCTCAAAAATGCCCCCAAAATCAATTGTTCAATTGTGCCAAGATGGGCAGGACATAGCGCTTTTCTTAACACCGCGCATATTTCGGCGCAACAACTTTGACAAATGTTTATAGAATATAGCCAATCAAAACTTTGATGGACCAATCACAACTATTTTTAAATGGCGGGTTTAGTTTTAGGGTTCAGTAGCCAAAATGGCAAAAACGGAACCCTTATAGATTCGTCATGTCCGTCTGTCCGTCTGTCCGTCTGTCACAGCCGATTTACTCGGAAACTATAGATGCTACAGTAACGAAATTTGGTAAGGATATGTGTTGTATGAACCGCTACAGGATTATGTACTAAATTGTAAAAACAACCATTGGGGTGGGGGCCCTCCATACATGTAACTGAGCGATAGAAAAAATTTTTAAGTTGTATATAAGCGCGTGGGGTATTAATAGAATGGTCTTCGAAAATTATATGAAGGTTTATACATTACATTTTTATTTAAGCAAATAGTTTTCGAGATATCAGCTCTCAAAGTCTGAAAAATGTGTCCCCCCTCTATTTTTTAAACTACGCGATATAAAATTCTAAAAAAAACATATGTTATGCACATTAATAAACTCTATCAACGATTTTTCGTTTGATTAAATTATCTCCTGTAGTTTTTGAGGTAGGTTGATTTAACTGTATTTTTTTAATAATGAATTGATAATGGCACGGAACCCTTCGCGCGCGAGTCCGACCCGCACTTGGCCGGTTTTTTATAGGTTGATATTGAAATTCATTACCGCGATGCATTGAAAAGGGGGTGACACTTTGTCGTCTAAAATTCAGGACCGTTTTTGAAAGGCAATTTAATATGGCGTGCGGCTTCTATGTTTTATTTGTTCGTAGGCAAGAGTAAAAAATGGCAACGGTCATTCGGCCTACCGTGAAGTAGGTTGTGGACAACAGTGTTTAAATCAGCTGATGTCTTGACAATAGCTACAGGCTAGTGTTAACCTACAGTGAAGTAGGGTGAAAATGAGAATATCATCATCATCATCATCATCATATCTGCCGAAAGACGTCCACTGCTGAACATAGGCCTCCCCCAAAGATTGCCACAATGACCGGTCCTGCGCCACTCGCATCCAGCGGACTCCTGCGACCTTCACCAGGTCATCGGTCCACCTTGTGGGGGGCCTACCCACGCTACGCCTTCCGGTACGTTGCCGCCACTCAAGAACCTTCCCGCCCCAACGGTCATCGGTTCTATATATATATATCAAAAATATCTCTTTGGTAGTCGACTGTAAGTACCTATCGAATCTACATCTGACTATCCATTTGCGCTCTTAGTTCAGGATTTAGTCGTTTTATCCATACATAATTTTGTTAGTTAAAACTACAAAATCAAATTCCATTATCCACGTGACAAAACAAACACCAGACAAAACGCACAAGATCGTTCGCGGAAATGTTTGGCTTTACTTCCTTGGATATTGTGTTACTATTCAATCAGTACATCTTTGTTCGATTGACGTGGAAGAGAATTTGGGGGCAAACACAAATTACCGGTAGCGTATTTACTTACACGTATAGATTTTGGGTCGCACAAAGTATCGCTTTCGGACAAATTAACGGAGACTGTGGTGCGCTTTAGTGAATTGTCTGGGATATTTTCGGGAGTGGTGTCGAGTATCTGGGGCATCCGTGGCTTTTGTTTTTGCTCGACGTATAATGATTTCGGTTTGACAATACGAATATACGCGCGTCGCTGTTTTTAGAAGTCTTTTCTTTTAATGGCTTGAAAAATCCATGTATTTTTAATATCAATAAAGTATCTGTATCTGTATCTGAGCATTTCTTTGAGCATTTCAACCGCCGTGACTTCGGTGGTAACATTATTACGCAATTTCCGTGGGTATCATATATGTTTTTAGGATATGTTGGTAGTTTTCAACTACATCTATACTCCATTTCAAATACCATGGCCAATATGGCCATGGCCCGATGCCACTGCCAAGTTTTATGTGGCATCGGGCCATGGTATTTGAAATGGAGTATAACAAGATATCCAAAAAAACATATATCTGTCAAGGGATTCGTGTGATCGCCACCGAAGTCACAATGGTTGAAACGATCGGAGAAATGCCCATCTGATGAAATGTGATAAGAACTACAATATAATAAATGTAGTATAGTAGATACTGAATTAAAACTAACGTGAGACTCAAACATATTGATCCGCCATCCATCCATGATGAGGATCCTCTAAATGGATCGAAACATGTCGAGCAATTATCGACTAAAATTACGTGATTGGTTAATCATGTTAATCACGTTTGATCAATATTAGTACTGAGGTTGAGTTTATCTATGTATGTACACAAAATAATTTTCTAAATAATGCTATTACTTTTATTATGTGTTATGGGGATATGGAACTCAAACCATAAATTTAATCAAGTTTTGATATGTTTACATGATAGTTTGTGTATTAAGCTTGTTCTGAAAGTAGATGTTAAATAAAGCCATAATAATATGTAAATTTAACTTAGTCTCGATAGCAATTTGTCGCATGAATTTCATTACATACAGAATATTTCTCACACCAAAACGAATTTATAGTAGTAAGTTCAACGTTCCAGGCGCTTAAAAATAATTCACAAGAAGACGTCAACTCTCAAAAGACTTATAAATATTAAAAAAAACTCTGTATTGTGGGAGCTCCGTTGGATACTATTTTTCGAGAATATGCGGCCGCGGCAGCCCGATGTGATTTACTGTTTTTCTCGCAGACCTTTAACTACTTCTTACTAACAAATCACACACTGGATCGGAATTACTTACGGCTTCCAGTGATTCACGGAAAGGCCCTTTATGGCTCTAAAGAAATTGATTTCAAATTTTACTGCATATTAAAATAACCTTTGATATTTGATTGCCACTTATTTTTAAAAGAATATTACTGAGGTGGAGTTCAGCGCGTACGGCGAGGCACCCCGCTGCTTTTGTGGTCATGAATTAAAGTAAATATCGAATTGATTAATTGAAAAATTAGCTATTTTTAAAATATTTGTATTGGAAAAATTGCTATGAAATCGACGTACTGAGCCACCTAGTAAATCATCATCATCATCATCATCAGCCTATGATAGTCCACAGCTGGACGTAGGCCTCTCCTATTAACTATGCATAGAGACGCATTAGGAGGTAAATGCCCATAATCGCCACGCTGGGCAAGCGGATTGGCGATCGCAGTAATGTGTCCACTATGATGACGCTGCTGCCCATCAACAATCTTTTATTATATAATGGTAAGTGACACTTCAATCTCTTAGTCGACTCTTACGACACCCGCAGGAGGAGTTGGGGTGGTGACAAATGTATTCTTACTACCGTCACCACACGGCACCTAGTAAATACGCATAGAAAATGAATTGTGGTCAAGTTAGACACAATGTTAGTAGCTTTTATCTTCATAATGCGAATGAATAAGCTTATTCTTATAAAAATTACCTACTCGTAGCCCTTTTCTCGCAATGTATCATTGTAGATGGATACATTCTTTATTCATTCCCACTACATACATGGCTTAGATAACTGATGTATCCTACGCAGCGGTCCACGGGCGAAACTGATTAACAAGTCACAGGCTCACTTTCCACAGAGCACAGGTAGGTACTATATGCCCATGCGAAATTCAAATTCAATTTCGATACTTTGATGACGGGGCGTCAGAATGATAAATTTTGTATTTAACGTAGCTTTGAACATAAGGCTTATTTGACTGTTGAAAATTCGAAAAAAAAATCCTTTTCATACATTATGAATGAAATGGAGGCTGAAAAAGAACCTTATGACTAAAATAAAAGTCAATCTCAGGTGACTGAAGGCACATTGTCAAAATAAGTAACATTAGCATTAGGATGTTATACTCGTAAAGGTCGCAATACACTCGTTCTGACTGAGATAGAACGGTAATAAACAGATGAGAAACCATAATGCTGTATCTACACATAATAATTATTCTATGCCAAGCCATTAGTTCTAAATACAAACCACTAAAAGCCTTGATTGATTGGGCGGTGTGTAGGATTCCCTATCTGGGGCACGGATCTAACGTCAGAAAATATTATTGGAAGGCTAAGATTGACATTTCTTTGCAAAAAAAGGCTTTTGAATAAAATCTCGCCTTGTCACCATAATAATAATGCTAACGATCCGTGAAAGCATGTTCGTTGAGATAAGAAATGAAACTAAAATGTTTTAGTAGATTTATTCCCTGAGATAAAACTAAATTTTTGATTTTAACTCGTCAAGTTTCAGCAAGATTTTTTCCACTAAGTAGAAAAAACCATTTTCACACACCTTTATATCGGACCTACTGGTGTTTAAGTTATTACGTAATTACAAGTAACGTTTTATTAAAGTTCTTATAAGAAGTCTCCTATAGGAACTTGAATACGCCTTAAATCGAAGTCTCCAAGACGAGATAAAAATCTTTTGACAGAAATATTTTTATGATACACGTTATTCGCTTTTTCTGAAATTCCGTTTAATAAAATTGCCTGGGTTATTTCACTCATACCTCTCGAAAAATTTAATGGTCACCGTTAAACCTTCGTCTAGACGATCCTGCCATTTGTGAGCAATTCGCAATTCATTGGACGACGATCACGCGTCGCTTGCCTGTGATCAAGATAGCGAGCATGCGCTAGTGTTGCGCGTGTACTGATACCAATGATTTTTAAGATAATAATCTCGATAGTTTCTAATATTGTCGATACTAAAAAGCCAAGACCAAAAATTTACTCAGAACGATTTTAAAAGGAACAGCATGTGTAGCTGATATAATTATGTAGACGAGAATCATGAAAGTTTAAATCAATATAGAAGATAAGCGATTAGACAATGCTTTTTCCTTTAGCGTGGAAGAGTAAGCACTGAACAACATTTGCAGGGTTGGTCAAGCCCTAGAAGTATACAGAGTTACTAAATTAAACTAAAAACTAGTAACTACATTTTAAAGTGAAGCCATCTAAAAATATTTTAGTGAAGACACTACAAATGCTACGAGAAAGTTGTTAATTGAAAATATTTTAAAAGTTCACTAAAGTCAAAACAAATTAATAAAGTTTTTAAATAATATTTAATAAACCAGTGTATTGAAATACTAAATATCGGTATCGCTTTGTTCACATGCTCAGCTCTTGGGTTATTATCTGCTAAAGCCAGTTTAAATAGTGGAACTCTTCTACAGACGTTCAATTTTCGTATATTGCTTTGATTTGAATTCGTCTGGAAATCATTCATAGTTGCACACGTTCAGAATATTTGATGAAAGTTTTAGAAACTACATTTTTCTGAGCTTAAATAATTTATGGATACCATTTGGGTGAAAAATAAGTCTGTCTTGTAAAAAGTTGATAATAACGAACGCATTTTAACTTTAGTTAAGAACTATGATATAACTATTTTAAATATGCCCTATGTCAATCCAATCGAATGAATCTGTACCTAAACAATATTGACGAGTATTATTATTTTGTTTGTGTTAATTACAAAACCAAAAGAGTAATTAATCATTAATTATATACGTATACATAATATTTACGTAATTGTATGCTATGATTTTTTTTCATACGTGTTTTTCACGTGTATATATAATATTTATAATCAAGTACAATTCAAACAACATTTCTTAGAGCAATGTACCTATACAATATACATTTAATTTATTATTACTTCTAAAGGTAGGCACTTAAATTTGTGATAAATATTCAATAACAAGTGCCAAAGTGCTATTCATTAGTCAAACCTCCACAAAATTGCAGTAACGACGGCTATAGACGTTTCTCTCAGTTTTCGAAACCAAGGGGTTCTGTAAATTGATTATTAAATCGTTGTGACGTTAATAGATGCCTAGGGTGGTGACGATGTTATTAAATACATGAATTGCTAACATGAGTTGCAGTTTTCTAATGACTGTGTTAGAGTTTGAAGGGGTGGCACGCCGACGTGAGAATATTGATAATGTTGACATACTTACTGGGTGAAGTTTATTTGCTGACATTGTTTTGTTCTGCAAAACTCATACTTATTCAGATATACACGTATAAAACCTTCAATTAGTCGTTTGTTACCAAACTTGTCTTTATGTATATTATGTAATGTAGGTATATGTATACATATAATATTACTAGCACAGGCATTGATCTTACTCTTAATTGACTATGGCGATGTGTGTTATCCGGACTTGAATGAAGATCTTTTGAACAAATTGGATCGTTTGCTGAACAATTGTATACGGTTCATTTTCTGTCTCCATAAATATGACCATATCTCCTCATTTCGCTCCAAACTTGATTGGTTTCCTATTCGTATTCATCGCAACATTCGTGTGCTCTGCACCCTTTTTTCTATAATTAATGATCCTAAAGCTCCTGAATATTTAAAAGATTCATTCCTCTACTATGGTCTTTCTCGTGTTCGACAACTTCGCTCTACTGGCAACCTCTCTCTCTCTATACCTTCGCACCGTATTGGTTACATGTCCAACTCTTTCTCCGTTCAGGCAGCTCGCCTTTGGAATAGTCTCCCAGTTAAAATTAGACAGTGCCCAAATAAGTTTTCTTTTAAAAAAGCTAACTAACCCGTTATCTAAAATTTCTCACCAACACCAAGACATGTACTATACTTTAGGTTCATATGTTCGAATAATGTTATTCAACTTCACAATTCAATCTCCATACGCACATGCTTAATAGCGATTAATAGTTGCTGCTACTTTCAACAACACGTAAAAGTTCATCCAATCCAAATTGCTACCTGACATTTTAATCTCCTTTCAATTAGTAACCGTTCAGATTTTAAGCTAATGGCACGCAATATCAAAAACAAAAGAGTCAATTCAAGACCAGTGGCCAGGGAGAGTTGTGCATTCTAGTTCGCATTAGCTGTGCCTCGCCGCTCTTACCTTATCTGTGCATCTCACCGCCCACAGCTGTCAAACGGACAAAAATAACAATGTTATTACAAATGCGCACACTAAGCCGAATCAGATAACCACTAATCTCCATTACAATTAAAAAGTTTCGGGCGGTCAGACCGGTGATATTCGAATTTTGGGGTCGTGATTCAGCAAAAGTTGCTGTCTTGGTTAATGCTGGGTGTATGACTCAGTATTATATACTTAAGTTTAAGTACGACGTTGACGGCATCATTTGTGTAAATTCGATCAATAGGAAAGGGGCATTTTTGGTTTCAAGTTATGTCAATTTGTATCAGTTTTGAAAATGACATCAGCATATTTTTTCGTAATCATTCGATTTAGTAAGTAATTAGGTACCTACTTTCAACTACCTTTGTTGAAGTACTTGAGTTTCCAACTTCAGATATCTCAATACTGAACATAGTACCTATTTGAAAAATTGTGCACGGTCTATTAAACACAGACAATGTCTCATACAATTTATAATTGAAAATCCATTCGAGTCTGATAAATTGCATTTAATTCAAAACAAATCTAAAGCAGACAAATGTATTCATATTTTTCGCTTCATAAACGAGACAATAAACCAAACAATAAGGGAGAAAATTTGCATTCACTGCGACCATTTTTCTACCATCTTCCGCCGGAGAAACGCAGCAGGCTTGCTTCATTAAACGCCAAATTATCAACACGTTCCATCCGTTTGCAAGCAAAAATAACCATTAAGTACTTAACGAACTTCTTACTGAGTCTTAACCGGTGTTCAAATGACGTAAGGCGTATTTTTGCTCGCACAATAATCCAATGCAAGCTTTTTTCTCGTGAAAAATTCGTCAGATCATAACTCACGAGAATTGCGGAAAACTGATCGCTCGTTCCAGTAACACGGTCCTGCTGCAGACAAAAACAGACCTTATAACAAACGGTTTGAATTTATTCTGGTATGTGAATACTTTAAGGAATATTATTTTGCGCACTTCAACCGAGCATGCACCCTTCAGATAGCACCTAACCCCTATTCCGTGCGTTTAATTGTTCTGATTTTAAAATGAATGGAAAAACGGGGTGCATTTTAAGGTCCCGTTCAGAGAAGCCATTAGAATTCACCTAGCTGAGTAAACGATTTTTCAGTAAACATTATTACGCAACGTAACAACATGCACTAAACACATTATGGGTCTTTTAATTGCTAAAGCGTTGAAGTGGTATTTAATACGAAACTCAGCTTATTGTTATACCGATATAATTAAACAATGTTTTGTTTCCATAATAACAAGTGAACGAAAAAAATGCAATTTTATTTATACGCCTGTAGTATGTTACGAAAACAATATTTTTTGCCGTTACTAGTCGATTGTTCGTATTTGTCGTACACAACTGTGATATCAGAATTTCAATAAAAATGCAAATATTTTCAGGGAACATTGTGAACTAATTGCAAAGCCGATTGTCGTGTTTTAAGCCGACAGACAGTGTGACGGGCACGAAACTAAATACGAAAATTTAATAAACAACAAAACGCT
>JALPQI010018774.1:0-27617 GCA_025490895.1 Thaumatotibia leucotreta
TTTCTAAATATCAGCGAGAAAATTTTTGACTTTCGCCCGCACAAGATATTTAAAGTTATCATGAGATCAATGTGGCCCAACATCTTTTACGGATTAGGCATGGTCCTCTTTACTCCAGATATCAGCAATTTCTTTAACAAGCTAATTGGAGATGTTTTCGCAGATCGCAACCACACCCCAGGATCAAGAAACGATTTAATCGATTTTATTCTTGGGTTCAAGAAAAACAAGTACATAATGGGAGATGACATAAAGACTCTTAAAAATGGAAGCGACGGAAAAGACCAAGTGAAGTTGGAAGTCAATGATGACATGCTAGTAGCACAAACGATGGTGTTCTTCGCGGCTGGATTTGAGACTTCAGCGGCGACCATGAGCTACGCTTTGTTTGAGCTCTCCAAGAATCCTGAAATCTTAAACCGTGTTCTAGAAGAAGTAGACGAGTACTTGATCAAGACGGGAGGAAAGATCACATACGAATGCGTCACTGATTTACCTTACTTGGAAGCATGCTTGGATGAGACCCTTCGCATATACCCGGTACTGGGAGTCCTGACTCGCGAAGTGGTGGAGGACTATCGTCTCCCGTCAGGTCTGCTGCTGGAGAAGTCTACGCGCGTGCACATACCGGTGCAGTACCTGCACATGCACCCTGACTACTTCCCGGATCCTCAGGAGTTCCGTCCAGAGCGGTTCTTGGGAGCCAACAAAAATGATGTCATACCTTACACATACTATCCGTTTGGTGATGGGCCTAGGATTTGCATTGGTGAGTGAACAAATTGAAGAAATGATTTCCTTTTTAGTATATCTAAGAGTGATATGATGTAATATTTTGAATTTGTTGCTCCCTTCTATATTTGGATCTTTTGTTTAATTAGACAGATTAAGTAGCAATACTTTATCTTTAAAACAATTATAACAATTAATAATGATAGTTTAGTAATTAGTCGTTACGACTCACGAGATAAGAAGTCGTACACGTGATTACTCATCTATAAATAAAAGTTATTCATCGTCTAAATATTTTTATAAATTAATAAATATTAGCATCATATATACTAATCGACCTAGTCTTACAGTAAGCTCAATTAAAGCTTGTATTGTGCGAGCTAAGCGACGATATTCGTATTAAGTAATAGGTAGAATACAAATTGATACTCAAATACGTAAAAAACTAACATGACCAAGAAACAAACATTGGTGATAAACGCACAAATAAAATCCCTCGCCGGTTTTCGAACCCGATACTTCCAGCTTCGTAGCTCTATCACTACTGTTTGATCTATGGAAGCCGTCAAACATGGCCATCGTTTACACGGCTACGGATTTTGAATCATCTAACTCCTGTCTTCCAGGCATGCGCTTTGCGAAGATGCAGATGATGGCGGGCCTGGTGACGCTGCTGCGGCGCTACACCGTGGAGCTGCCGCCACACGTGCCTCGGAAGGTGGAGTTCGAGCCGCTGGCCTTCACGCTGCAGCCCAAACACAAGGTCGAGCTCAACTTCCTGCCCAGAACCAAGCTTTCAACTCAATGAACAGCACTGAAACTGAATTTGAACAGATTTAAGTCTTCTGGAGAAACTGCGAACCAATCAAGAAGTAGACCTATTCATCGATTAAATTGAAGAGCCTTTGAGTACTAAGCTACATACTTCGTATTTATTGGCACTCACAGGAATTTGTTATGGTCCTCACACAGAACAAACACAAAGTCTGGGTCAAATTCTTGCCTAGAGCCAATATTTCAAGACAACGAAAAACTTAGCATTCCCCGATAACACGAAGATTTTTGAGCCCAAAAGTTTAGTTTGGATAATAATAATAACAACAATGCGTCTTGTATTGAACCAAGATTGATAGTGATGACTTGAATGAGTTTCGACTGTTTCCATATTAATCTGTAGGTCATTGGATCAGATGGGAGGCTTATTTAGGTTAGTTGTTCTATAACTGCAAGCCAGACAACATGTAAATAATCGATCTGCGGAAACAACATATCTAGCTGAACATTTTAGGATAAATCTTGAGTACCAAGAATTAAATAAATTAAATAATATAAGTATTTAAATATAAGTGTTTTTTCTGTCTGTAGGCTCTTCATATTGTGGTTGTTAAGTCCGCAAATATCAAGGATTTTGGCCTTTTGTTCCCCGTCCATTACCAAGTTACATAAACTGCAACGTCAAAATTCGACAGCTATACACCTATAAGCAACTTTCCGTACCGTGTTTAGTCAAACAATCACCACATTTACGAACAGTGTCGTGAAAAATAAATAATACGTCCATTTTGACAAATCGAGTTGCTGACCACGTGTAATTGGCGGATAAACTTAATATTGACACTGGAAATTTCAAATTTCGTAAGGCCATTTTGTCGATAGTACACTTTGAATTGGATAGAACACAAAATTATCTTCTCTATCGATCTGTATAATGATGAGACATAGATTTAGAACATGATGCATAGTTTTTAATAAAATAAATGTAGGTATATCACCACTAATCAAAACATTTGTATACTATGTTTTATTTTACCTGTAAAACATTCTTCAAGCAAAACCACACGTGTCGTATTGACAATAAAATAGATACTGTGCGACACTCATGACTTGACTGTTTCAATGAATCTGCAAAACTGTGAACGGGTTATGGTGATTAACCATTTAATAAAGAGGGTGTTTTCAAGGTTTGTTGAAATGTTTGTTTTGACATCAAAATCGCAGAAACAAAAATCAAAGGAAGGTTTGAAAAAAAAAACCGGCCAAGAGCATGTAGGGCCATGCTCAGTGTAGGGTTCCGTAGTAATTCAAAAACGGCTGGACCGATTATGTTGGAAATAGTTTTATTTTAAAGTATTCTATAAGACCGCTTTTCATGATTTTATTCATATTTTTTGGACCTACGGATATGGATCACAAGTTAGAGGGGTGGGGGGGGGGGGGTCACAATTGTTTTTTTTTGGAGCGTTTATCTCTGAAAATTAGACTTTATACACTATAGGATTACAGCAAATGGAGGACGACCACCCGCCACTTGGTGGGCAAATATGGAAAAAGAGATCCGCAACGAGAATCTGAGTACGCAGACAACCCAGAACAGAGTTCTCTGGCGCAGATGTACAAGGAGACCCGACCCCAGATAAACTGGGAATAGGGGTGGACAAAGAAGAGAGAAGAAGAGGATTACAGCAAATAAAAAAATCATCCTCACTTCACCAGTGGGGGAGGTATCCGAAAAATGTTTTTTTCCTACATTTTATTATTATATTAATATGAGTACACTTGTACCAAATTGCAGATTTTTAGTATTAACGGCCACTGAGCTATGTTGCGGACGGAAGGACAGACGGACATGGCGAAACTATAAGGGTCCCGTTTTTGCCATTCTGACTACGGAACCCTAAAAACAGAGGTTTATAGAAATGCCTTGGTGGTAGATAGGGACGGCCTAAGAGGTCGATTGGGTTAGAATAACATTAAACGTAAGTTTACGCGATTTAGATGCATATTCACACATTCGACGCTGCGTTCATCAACGAGCTCGACGTCGAGACAGCCTTGTCTAAAATCCTAGCAGTTTTATTTGACATTAGGAATCGAGGCTGTGAGCGAGGCTGTGGGCGAGTTCGTCGCTGTTTTTTGTAAGAGAATACGAAGTTCGTACATTAAACGTCAAACTCTCGACGCTGTGTAGTTCCAGCTCACGCCGCATTCGTCGCCGAGCACTAGTGTCGTTTAAAGTACATTAGTGAATACCATTTTTAGGCTCGACGCTGCCGCAGCGCTGGCACAGCGCTGACAGCAAGGCGGTTTCCTTAGTGAATAACATTGCTGCACTTTTCCCTATTGGTCCCTTATTTGATGCTATCGACCACGTATGCTCACTCAGCGTGAATAAAGACGTAAGATTCAAGGTTTGAAAGCATTGGGGTCTTTCCTGGAAACACTTACGTTAAAACTTTTAAAACGTTACTCAAAGTTTTAAAATTCAAATAAATAAATAAATGAAGAGTCCACGGAAAGAACATGTCTAGTCAATTCAAATTACAGAAGGAAAAACCACGAATTTGCCCTGATTTTTTAAGCATGTTTTTTCCGTGGACCCTTCAAATATTGTACTCGTGTTATCATATTCGGTACATGCGAACTACCGATTCTCAAGTACTTAACCTCTTATTTTATACCGATAAAGATACCTATTGTACTTCAATGAATACTAATGTTATTAGACGGATAAGCTATCATACAACAATAGATAATGATATAATTATGTACTTCGACCAATCGGAATCTTAAATATTTGCAAACCGTTCACCAGCGGTAGCCCGATTTTCAGACAGAAAATCAGGAGCTTGTTTTACGTCGGGTCTGACGGACATGTTTGGACATAGGTACTTACGCGGATCAGGTGGTATATGATAGTCCCGTTTTATCCATTTATCGTGCTACTTATGCGTCACTGTCGCACTTGCATAATAGGTAAATGTTAGAATGTGACGAGAACGACGACAAACGATTGGACGCGGTACCATCATGAGCCTACAGGCGATGAAACTGTTTAAAAAACTGGTCTAGAGTAGGTATGTCATGCCGTGCTCAGTATAGGGTTCCGTAGTTATTAATAAAATATGTTTTAAATAGTTTTATTTTAAAGTATTATATAAGGATGGGGGGGAGGGGGGGTTATTCTTGAAATGGTAGGATAAAAAAGAAAGCCAGTGCAACATAATATTTTATCAATACACAAGTAAAAGCCCCAGTGCTGTTTATGTAACTTGGTAATGGGGAACAAGGGGACAAATCCTTGAAATCTGCGGATTTCGATTAGAGATTCGATCGATTATTTACATGTTGTCTGACCTGCAATCCACTGAACAACTACCCTAAATAAGCCTTCCATTTGATCCAATGACCTACAGATTAATATGTAAGTAGCCGAAACTCATTCAAGTCATCACTACACTAACAATTTTGGTTCAATATTTACAAGACGCATTGTTATGATTATTATTATCTAAACTAATCTTATGGGCTAAAAAATATACGTGTTATCGGCTACGTGTTATGCTAAATTTTTCGTTGTCTTGAAATCTTGGTGATTGGCAAAAAGTTGACCTCGACTTTTTGTTTGTGTGAGGCCCAAAACACTTGAGGCCCTGTGAGGGCAAAGAAAACACATAGTAGGAACCCTGGTACTCAAGGGTGAATATCTCAGCATTTCAACCGCCTAATTTTGGTGGCATCATTCTTGCTGAAGTTTCTATTCGTTACAATGTGCTACTTTGTCATTTGAAGAGGGCACGGTACCTTATACAAATGACGAAGTATAACATTGAGACGTTTAGAAACTTCAGCAAAAATAATGTCACCAAAATTAGGCGGTTGAAACGCTCAGATATTCGCCCTCAAGACTTCAATTTAACCGATTACTAGGTCTATTTCTTGATTGGCTCGCAGTTTCTTCAGAAGACTTCAATCTGTTGCAAAGCTTCAAATTGGAAGGCTTCATTGACTAGAAAGCTTGGTTCTGGGCAGGAAGTTGAGCTCAACCTTGTGTTTGGCCTGGAGCGTGAAGGCCAGCGGCTCGAACTCCACCTTCCGAGGCATATGGGGTGGTAACTTCACGGTGTAGCGCCGCAGCAGCGTCACCAGGCCCGCCATCATCTGCATCTTCGCGAAGCGCATCCCTGAAAGGAAGGAGTTAGATGGATTAAAAATCCATAGCCACATAAACGACGGCTATTTGATGGCCTTCATAGCTCAAACGGTAGTGACCCTGTCTACGAAGCTTGAGGTCACGGGTTCGAATCCAGACGAAGTTTTTATATGTGCGTTAATCACAAATATATGTTTCTTGGTCATGTTTTCTATATATTTTAGTACCTATGTGTAATCTACCTATTACATGTACATATCGTCGCTTAGCACCCACGCCACGGTACAGCCCTTGAGCTTACCGTGGGACTAGGTCGATTTGTGCAAGACTGTAACATGATATTTATTAAAATATTTATACAGGGAAAAACTTTTATAAATAGGTAGATGACAAGACAAGTAATCACGTATAATATATTATGATATTCACGATATTATCTTGTTAGTCATTACATTAGTAATTGTTATTGTAATTTCAAAGATAAAGTACCTATACATATTGCTAATCTGGCATTGCTCTGTTTAATCAAACAAAAGATCCAAAGACGATAGAACGGAACAACAAATCAAAATGGTACATCATACCACATTGAGAGAAAGCAGAAAAATATCGCTTCAAATTGTTCACTCACCAATACATATCCTGGGCCCATCACCGAACGGATAGTAAGTGTAAGGTTTGACATCATTCTTGTTGGCTGCCAAGAAACGCTCTGGACGGAACTCCTGAGGCTCCGGGAAGTAGTCAGGGTGCATGTGCAGGTACTGCACTGGTATGTGCACGCGCGTAGACTTCTCCAGCAGCAGACCGGACGGGAGACGGTAGTCCTCCACCACCTCGCGGGTCAGGACTCCCAGTACCGGGTATATGCGAAGGGTCTCATCCAAGCATGCTTCCAAGTAAGGTAAATCAGTGACGCATTCATATGTGATCTTTCCCCCCGTTTTAATCAAATGCTCGTCTACTTCATCTAGAACACGCTTTAAGATTTCGGGATTCTTGGAGAGCTCAAACAAAGCGAAGCTCATGGTGGCCGCTGAAGTCTCGAATCCAGCCGCGAAGAACACCATCGTTTGTGCTACTAGTATGTCATCATTGACTTCCAACTTCACTTGGTCTTTTCCGTCGCTTCCATTTTTAAGAGTCCTTATGTCATCTCCCGTTATGTACTTGTTTTTCTTGAACCCAAGGATGAAATCGATAAAATCGTTTCTTGAACCTGGAGTGTAGTTGCGTTCCGCGAAAACACCTCCAATTAGTTTGTTAAAGAAATTGCCAATATCTGGAGTAAAGACGGCCATGCCTAACCCGTAAAAGATGTTAGGCCACATTGTTCTCATGATGGCTTTAAGTACCTTGTGCGGCCGAAAGTCAAAAATTTTCTCGCTGATATTCAGAAAAGGGTTCTCACTCAGATCTTTCATGACTTTAGTCTCTATTCCAAAGACACAAGAGCCGATGCAATCCATGGTATATTTTCCCATAAAGCTCCTTACATCGTGTGTTGGCTTAGCGGTGATTTCTCTTTTCAAAAATGCTTCTAAGTCCTGCGTGCGTTCTTGGATTAAATAGAACATCTTTTTCATCTTAGCAGAAGTGAAAACCGGCGTGAGATTTTGCCGCATAACTCGCCAGGTATTTCCGTGCTCGCTGAATACATTCCTGGATCCGATTTCCCTTTTTGTGTGCTCTGAAAGTTCTCGGCTGCTGAAATAGTAGAAGTCCTTGGTCACAACGAGCTTCAAGAGCTCCGGATCCTTGACGATAACGACCGGCTCCGTTCCGTAGTACGCACCGACGATAGGCTCCTTAGGGAACTGTTCGCAAATTTGAGTGACAGTGTCAAAAAGATTTTTCTTCAATAAGATGAAATCACCGTAGTTCCCGAGAAGAGGCAGAGGCTTGGGAGTAACAAGTCCTCTGGACTGCCAGTATTGATTTTTTTTCCTTAAGTATAAAAAAAGGAGGGCCAAGGCGGCTCCAAAAACTGGGAACGTCGTAGTAAACATGTTTGTGGACTGATATGTACTGGTCAACGCGTCTGTTTTATACTTGCGCGATATCATCATGTCGGTATGATTATGTGTTTCTACTCGTAAAATGTTAAATCATCTAGTAGCTTCAAAACAAACTGTTACTATGGAATCCTATTTAGCATTCACCATTATAAGTATTTTTAACGATAAACGAGACTTAATCGCGTAAAACTTGTCCTCACGTTACAGGCATCACATTCTGCGACCTTAGCGAAAAAATAGTACATTTCGATGCAAGTGCAAAAAAAAAAATTTCCGACGAGGCTTAAAGTTGGAGCTCGAGTGAAACGAGGGTGACACTGTTAAAAAGAAGTTTTTACACGTGTATCGAACGACTTTATTCATAACAAGTGCCTTAAAAAGAGAAATTATCGCACGCGAAGTTTACTTTTCCGCACTAGTTACGAAAAATATATTTCCATTCATTATAAATGAATGGAGTAATTTCGCGTTGAACGCTGCGCTAGCGAAAATTAACCTTGTCTAGAAAGTTTCCTATTTTCAACCCGTGGTTCAATGACCTCATAGGTACCTATAGTTAACGGGTCATGCCATCGGAGCAAATATTTTCATATTGTATACATACACTGAGGTCTGCAACATATTCATCACATTTTCCTTACCAGTTTTTCCTTGTATGGTCGGCTCTAATAATATGTATACGATTTTGATCCTTATGCCTTAGACATATGTTCCGAAATGTATACATATTATTAGACGTGACTGTACAGTCACTAACAGATATATGGAAGCGGCCAGAGTGCTCGTAAATATCTGAGCAAGCCCCTATTGCCATCGCGTTAGAGTGCACGTTCAGATATTTTTGAACTCCGTGGTCGTTCTGATTTATCTGACGGCGACTTTAATGCGGGTTAATAATGTAATATTATGAAGTATTTCCCTGTGAGCAGTGAGGCAAGAAATGGGATGAGTTTATTTTTCGTATCATTTATTTCCGGAAATACTTTGATAAAATAGAAAGAATACTTTCTTATATTTTGTGGAATAACTCAAATATATTTTTAGTTGTATTTTTTAAGTACTAAGTATGTGTTGAGATTTAAACATTAGATATCATAATGCAACAGAAAAAATACCGAAGTTTAGCAACGCCGAAGGTGGAATTTCAATTTTGAACCCACATCCTCAGCCTTCTACCCACCACCCACCCACCGCTGGACCACACAGCTTAGCAGACACCGGTCGAATTTCTGGGGTATATCCATATGCAATCTGTTATAATAGGCGTCTTTGACCATACTCTAAGGGTCTGTTCATACTAGCGATTCACTGGAGCGATTTCTGTATAAAATTGCACGCGGCGAAATTGCGGCGATATCGCCGCGTGCAACTTTTGTATAGAAATCGCTTTTAAATCTCCCAAGCGAATCGCTAGTGTGAACAGGCCCTAAGGGGCAAGTAATACATGCTATCCGAAACTACTACTACTACTTCGGTATTTTCTCTGTTGTAAATTAGAATAGAATATAATAGAAATTAGTTCTTTGGTGAAAAGGTAATCTTAAATTTAAGAAAATCTTATTATATAAATGTGCGAAGACTATACCATGAACTGTTCATGAGAACATTCCCGATTTTGAATATTTATTTTCAGTGCATTCCGGCTGGCCTATACCACAAAACTTTACAAGCGTACAATTCTACAAAATTGTATAAATTCCGATACAAAAAGTTGACAATTTTGTAGAATTGTTCGCTTGTAAAGTTTTGTGGTACAGGGACCGTGTTTAATAAATTGACAACTTGTGATGACTCATCAAAATGAGTCTGCAATCAATCTATTGTTGTTAAGTATTTAATCTATTAAATTGTAAGATAACATTGTTATCCATATACTCTATTTGTATATTTCACATGTACCTATAATTTACTAATCATAGGTACATGTGAAATCATAAATGTGTGTTTAATCATAAATGTACCAATATAACTTCTATGGGTTGGGAATGTTGTGGATGCCAGCTTTTGAGAATGTTCGGTAGAATTCGAAAGTTAGTGATACCTATCAAATGTATTGAACTGACCAACTGACAGCTGTCAGGAGTCAGGATTGACTTCATAGCCGCGAGCAGGCTCAAAAATCCACATCATCATCAACTTATAAGCCCACTACGGGACAACGGCATGCATTAGAAAGTAAATGCCCATAATTTATGCTGGACAAGCACAATGATGATGCTGCTGCCCATCATTAATCTTAGATTAATAAATAGTCAGTGACACTTCAACCCCTTAATCGACTCTTACGACACCCATAAAGAGTTGGGGTGGTGACAAATGTATTCTTACTGCCGTTACCACACGGCTCAAAAATTTTTTTTTTTTTTTTTTTCCTTTTCACGCATCATATTTGCGCGTAGTGGCTCTCTTCCGATTAGCCAGTGTCAAGTTGTTTAGTAGTTTCATACAAGTTTCATCCTAACGCGTTGTTACATAAAAATAAGTTGCTAAATCCTGTTACAAATTAATAATTTGATTTTATTAATGGTACAGTGGGAGCCTAAGGCGTTAAAAATATCTTTGCTGTTAACTGGCTCAAAAATTCACATATCGGGGAATACTGTTATTCTTTTTTTTAACCGACTTCAAAAAAGGAGGAGGTTCTCAATTCGACTGATTTTTTTTTTTGTTGTATGTATGTTACCCGATATCTCCGAGAATAGTGAACCGTTGGCACCAAGTTGCGGTCTGATGATGGGATCTTGGAGAAATCGAGGGATCTCTTCAATTGTTATAGGTACATGTATGGCGCTTTTGGTAATTTTCTTTCGCATTCAGAAAGTAGGATTTGAGGAAACCAATGATGGAAACAAATCGGGAATCTTGGAGAAACCGGTTGAAGTCGGTTTTTTAAATTTAAAATTTGGTGATTATACTGATATTTGGTGATTCATTCATTGACTTGAGATCTCGGTTCTAGGCAGGAAGTTGAGCTCGAGCTTGTGTTTGGCCTGGAGCGTGAAGGCCAGCGGCTCAAACTCCACCTTCCGAGGCATATGGGGTGGTAACTTCACGGTGTAGTGCCGCAGCAGCGTCACCAGGCCCGCCATCATCTGCATCTTCGCAAAGCGCATCCCTGGAAGGAAGGAGTTAGATGGATTAAAAATCCATAGCCACAACGACGGCTATTTGATGGCTTCCATAGCTCAGACGGTAGTGAACCTGTCTACGAAGCTTGAGGTCACGGGTTTGAATCCAGGCGTAGTTTTTATTTGTGCCTTAACCACAAATATTTGTTTCTTGGTCATGTTTTCTATATATGTTAGTACCTATGTGTAATCTACCTATTCCATGTACATATCGTCGCTTAGCACCCACGCCACAATACAACCCTTGAGTTTACCGTGGGACTAGGTCGATTTGTGCAAGACTGTAACATGATATTTATTAAAATATTTATACAGGGAAAATCTTTTATAAATAGGTAGGTGACAAGACAAGTAATCACGTATAATATATTATGATATTCACGATATTATCTTGATAGTCATTACTTTAGTAATTGTTATTGTAATTTCAAAGATAAAGTACCTATACATATTGCTAATCTGGCATTGCTCTGTTTAATCAAACAAAAGATCCAAAGACGATAGAACGGAACAACAAATCAAAATGGTACATCATACCACATTGAGAGAAAGCAGTATTGCTTCAAATTGTTCACTCACCAATACAAATCCTGGGCCCATCACCGAACGGATAGTATGTGTAAGGTTTGACATGATTCTTGTTGGCTCCCAAGAACCGCTCTGGACGGAACTCCTGAGGCTCCGGGAAGTAATCAGGGTGCATGTGCAGGTACTGCACCGGTATGTGCACGCGCGTAGACTTCTCCAGCAGCAGACCTGACGGGAGACGATAGTCCTCCACCACTTCGCGAGTCAGGACTCCCAGTACCGGGTATATGCGAAGGGTCTCATCCAAGCATGCTTCCAAGTAAGGTAAATCAGTGACGCATTCGTATGTGATCTTTCTGTGAAATATGGGGCTATTATCAGGAATATTAGTAAAAATACATCTTGACAGCAATATATATATTAAAGGAATGAATATCAAAAAGTAGACAGCTAGAAAAATACAAACACCTGTCAAGCGTAGTAGACTGATAGAAGCTGCATGTAGTATGCATACATAACACCCTCTTGCTAATTTTAAACAAGCTTCTTAATCTAACCAAAAACAATAACACTATAACTACAAAATTAACAACTAGACCTTATGCTAACACAACAAACAACTTAATCGATTTCGGGCAAGGGAAAGTGTCTAACTCGGTTTAACACTCTACCATACCGGCTAGTAGGCGCCTGGGCCCCCGGCAACGGTGCTGCTTGTGCAGCAGCGACCGGCGCGGGCCCGGGCTCCTGCGCGGCCGCCACACTCGCGCCTGCCGCCTCCGCTGGACCAGCCACATCATCACCAGACGTATCCCAACCGGGCCACACCAACCGACTACCATTACCATGGTCTAACGTACCAATTGTACCATTGTTTTTTATTTGGTCAATGTGTTTTTTAGATAGCGTACCATCCGTCCTTTCTACCATGTAATTCCTGGAACCTATTACTTCTCTTATTGTTCCCTTTACCCACCTATCCGGATTGGTCTGCTCCCGCATGTGCACCAGGTCTCCAACTTGAAATTGGCGTTCGCGACCTCCAGCCGCACGAACTTGTCGCTCTTGCGTGCGCTCCACTCTACGCTCCCTCTCTTCTCCTCCTCGTAGTAAATCTAACCGGCAGCGCAGTCTACGTTTTTGCAGTAACAGTGCAGGAGAATCGCCCGTGGTGCCATGAATTGTGTTCCTATGCGTCATCAAATATGCTTGTAAGGCTAAGTCTATATCGATTCCCTCCCGCTTCGCTTTCTTGATAGCTTTTTTACAGAGCTTAACAGCGTTTTCGGCGGCGCCGTTGGACGCGGGATGGTATGTCGGCGTTAGTATTTTTTCAATGCCGTTTGATTGCAAGAATTGATCATATTGTGCGCTACAAAATTGAGGGCCGTTATCGGAAACAATCGACCTAGGCAAACCGAATCTAGAAAATGTTTCGCATAAAACCTTAATTACCGATGACGTAGTTGTTTTCGACATTCGAAAAATTTCTATCCATTTCGTCGTCGAGTCTACAATAACGAAAAACGAATTATTTTCAATAGGACCTAAGAAATCCACATGTAGACGCGTCCATGGTTCTGAAATATACGGCCACGGCTTGGGCGGCGCCCGCGGCGGCGCGCTGCTCTCGGCCACGCACGCGGCGCACTCGCGGCACGCGCGCTCCACGTCCGCGTCGATGCCGGGCCACCACACGTAGCTACGGGCCGTGCTCTTCATTTTCACCATGCCGACATGTCCAACGTGGAGCTCCTGTAAAATTTTATTGCGAAAAACAGCCGGCACTATCACCCTGTATCCCCACAGTATACACCCGGCCTCTATGTACAGCTCGTTTCTTCGAATAAAAAATGGTTTAAGATTCTCATCGTCACAATAAGTAGGCCATCCTGAAACAATATACATCATAACCTTTACTAGAATCGGATCTTTGTCCGTCGCTTTTTTAATGTCCGTACTCGTTATCGGTAAAAAGTTTTGAACGTAATTGAGGTAAGTTACCTCCGATCGTACCGTTCTATCGGGCCCGGTAATCAATCGCGACAAGGCGTCCGCTGCGTTCTGTTCGCTCCGCACATATTCTATGTCAAAATTATACGCAGACATGATCACGGCCCATCTCTGCAGTCTGCTCGCTGCCATAGTCGGTATTCCGGCTTTGCCTCCAAAAATCGTAACAAGCGGTTTGTGGTCTGTCTTTAATAAAAATTTTCCTACCATATAAGTACTGGTGAAATTTTTGAACTCCGTATATGATCGCAAGTGCCTCTTTCTCGATCTGCGAGTAGTGTTTCTCAGCAGAGTTGAGCACTCGACTCGCATACGCGACCGGGCGCTCGCCCGCCGGCGTGCGGTGCGCGATGACGGCGGCCACGCCCGTGCTGCTCGCGTCCGTCGTCAGCACCAGCGGCAGCTCGTGCGAGTAGTGCGCTAGCACCTCACTTGATTGTAACATCTTCTTAATTTTCTCGAATGCGGCCTGACAATCTTTACTCCACACAAACTTAACGCCCTTTTTTAGTAACTCATACATAGGTGACAATATCGTGCTCAAATTGTTGACAAATTTTGCGTAATACATTATCATTCCAAGAAACGATCGTAGCTCTGAAACATTTTCTGGCCTAGACATCTTATTGATAACCTCAACTTTACTTGCACATGCCGATACTCCTTCTCTTGATATGACAAAACCTAAATATGTGACAGATTCTGCGAAAAAGGTGCATTTCTCTTTTTTAATTTTTAGACCGTACTTTAGCAATCTGTCAAAAACCTGACAAAGTATGTTTAAATGTTCGTCATCATTTTTTGCTGTTATTATCACATCATCTAAGTATACCCCAACCGTGGGTAAGTCGACAAACATTTGCTCTAGCTTGCGTTGGAAGATACCAGGGCTCGATGCGAGACCATATACAAGGCGATTGTACTGAAATAAGCCTTTATGTGTATTAATTGTGGTAAATTTCTTGGTATCGTCCAACGGAAATTGCGCATAAGCCTGACTCAAATCGATTTTCGAAAATTTGTCCCCGCCATTCAGCTTTACTAACAAATCGTCTATTCTAGGCAGAGGATACCTGTCTACCTCTAGCCATTTATTGAGCGTCAGCTTGTAATCAGCACAGATACGAATCGAACCGTCTGACTTGACTACTGGTACAATTGGTGTGGCCCAATCCGAACAGTCGACAGGGGTGATGATGCCGTCACTCACCAGCTGGTCCAGCGCGCGGTCGACCGGCTCGCGCAGCGCGAACGCCAGCGGGCGCGCGCGCAGGAACACGGGCGTCGCGCCGTCTCGCAGCCGGAACCCCACCGGCGGGCCCGTGTAGCACCCCAGCCCGTCTTCAAAAACCTGAGCGTATCTGGAACTGAACGAGTTCAAATCAAATTTACCTCCCGTGACTATACTGTTACACTGAAAACTGGCCCGATCTATAATACCCAGTTCCTCTAACCACTCGCGACCGATTAATGATGTCCTCCCCGCTTTCACGACATACAAACTAAATTCCCGTTCCTTATCTTTATATTTAACGACGGGCTTTATTTTGCCTACAATCGTTACGGTCGGACCTGTATAATAACGTAACGACAAATTTGAATTTATTAAATCACAGTGCCTGAACATTTTATAATAGCAATCTAAACTAATACACGATATACGGGTACCTGTGTCAATCTCCATTTCCAACTCTTTATTATCAACAAGTAATGTTAAGGTATACGGTTTGTAGTCTTTAGAGCGACTTATGTTATAAATTGAATTAATTACCTCGACACTATCGTCGGTATCGGAGTCCTTTACTTCTTTAACGTAATTGCCATCCACGTAACTCGCGCCGCTCGCGCCAAGTTTAGGGCACATTCTTTTAAGGTGGCCTTCTCGATTGCATACGCGACACACGTATACGCGAAATTTGCATTTAGCTGCATCATGTTGTCCGCCGCAAGCCCCACAAGTCGAGCGCCTCGGTCCTCCAGCCGCCGCTCCGCCGGCGCGGCCCGTGCGCCGCTGGCCCGTGCCCGCACTCCTCGCTGCGCCCGGCGCGCCGCTCCCGCCAGCTGCGCCATCTCGCTCGAATCTTCGCTCGCCGCTCGTCACCGGCGCGCGTCGTCCACCGCCGCGATGAGTCTCGCTCGTGACAGCATGACACGCCTCGGCGCCGTCGTCGCTCGACCGCTTGTCGTTGTTCACTGCCGCCGCGTTCGCCTCTGCCGCTTCTAAGGCGTGAGCCAGTTGGTAAGCTTTTGTGAAGCTTATATTATCTTCCGCAAAAAGCCTCTGTCTGCTCATTTCATTAAACATGCCACAGACAAGTTGATCCCTTAAATTTTCGTCTAAGGCCGTCTTGAAGTCGCACGTTCTAGCTAATTTCCTCAAAGCCGCCACATAGTCCGATATAGATTCGTTTTTAGATTGCGTTCTTTGTCGAAACTTGTACCTCTCTGCTAATATACTAGGCGTCGGTTGGAGATGTTCTAACATAATGTTATTGATGTCGTCATATCTCAATTCGTGTGGTTTCTTTGGTGCACAAAGCGTCGCTAACAGTTCATATGTAGGGCCGCCAATAAATGTAATTAGTGTAGCTACTTTCCTAGTTTCATTTATATTATTCAGAATAAAATATTGTTCAAGGCGGTCCACGTATGACGACCACTTATCTGTATTCGCGTCGAAAGCTTCAATCTTCCCGACCGCCATCGTGCCCACACAACACCACACGCCGCACTATAAAAATCGACGCAGTATGTACAGCTTATGCAATTATATTACATCGGGAATAACTTAACGTGAGTTCATCTCGTCGCCAATGTGAAATATGGGGCTATTATCAGGAATATTAGTAAAAATACATCTTGACAGCAATATATATATATTAAAGGAATGAATATCAAAAAGTAGACAGCTAGAAAAATACAAACACCTGTCAAGCGTAGTAGACTGATAGAAGCTGCATGTAGTATGCATACATAACACTTTCCTCCCGTTTTAATCAAATGCTCGTCTACTTCTTCTAGAACACGCTTTAAGATTTCGGGATTCTTGGAGAGCTCAAACAAAGCGAAGCTCATGGTGGCCGCTGAAGTCTCGAATCCAGCCGCGAAGAACACCATCGCTTGTGCTACTAGTATGTCATCATTGACTTCCAACTTCACTTGGTCTTTTCCGTCGCTTCCATTTTTAAGAGTCTTTATGTCATCTCCCATTATGTACTTGTTTTTCTTGAACCCAAGGATGAAATCGATAAAATCATTTCTTGAACCCGGAGTGTGATTGCGTTCCGCGAAAACACCGCCAATTAGCTTGTTAAAGAAATTGCCAATATCTGGAGTAAAGACGGCCATGCCTAATCCGTAAAAGATGTTAGGCCACATTGTTCTCATGATGGCTTTAAGTACCTTGTGCGGGCGAAAGTCAAAAATTTTCTCGCTGATATTCAGAAAAGGGTTCTCACTCAGATCTTTCATGACTTTAGTCTCTATTCCAAAGACACATGAGCCGATGCAATCCATAGTATATTTTTCCATAAAGCTCCTTACATCGTGTGTTGGCTTAGCGGTGATTTCTCTTTTCAAAAATGCTTCTAAGTCCTGCGTGCGTTCTTGGATTAAATAGAACATCTTTTTCATCTTAGCAGAAGTGAAAACCGGTGTGAGATTTTGGCGCATAACTCGCCAGGTATTTCCGTGCTCGCTGAATACATTCCTGGATCCGATTTCCCTTTCTGTGTGCTCTGAAAGTTCTCGGCTGCTGAAGTAGTAGAAGTCCTTGGTGACGACGAGCTTCAAGAGCTCCGGATCCTTGACGATGACGACCGGTTCCGTTCCGTAGTACGCACCGACGATAGGCTCCTTAGGGAACTGTTCACAAATTTGAGTGACAGTGTCAAAAAGATTTTTCTTCAGTAAGATGAAATCACCGTAGTTCCCGAGAAGAGGCAGAGGCTTGGGAGTAACAAGTCCTCTGGACTGCCAGTATTGATTTTTTTTCTTTAAGTATAAAAAAAGGAGGGCCAAGGCGGCTCCAAAACCTGCGAATGTCGTAGTATTTAAACATGTTAGTGGACTGATATGTACTGGTCAACGCGTCTGTTTTATACTCACGCGATATCACCATGTCGGTATGATTATGTGTTTCTACTCGTAAAATGTTAAATCATCTAGTAGCTTCAAAACAAACTGTTACTTTGGAACCCTATTTAGCATTCACCATTATAAGTATTTTTAACGATAAACGAGACTTAATCGCGTAAATTTACTTGTCCTCACGCTACAGGCATGGCATGACCCGTGTTCGTGCTGGTCTGTGTTCTGCGACCTTAGCATAGATAGACTAATTTCTTTTATTTATGACCTTAGCGAAAAAATAGTACATTTCGATGCAAGCGCAAAAAAAATTTTTTCCGACGAGGAGGGAGCCCGAGTGAAACGAGAGCGACAATCACCCGAGTTAAAAAGAAGTTTTTACACGTGTATCGAACGACTTTTTCATAACAAGTGCCTTAAAAAGAGAAATTTACGCACGCGAAGCTCGGGTGCGAGCATCACTCGGGCTCCAACTTTCACCCTCGCCGAAAAAAAGTGTTCCCGCAGTAGTTAGGAAATGTACTATTCCATTCATTATAAATGAATGAAGTGATTTTGCGTTGAACGCTGCGCTAGCGAAAATTAAACTTTCTAAGTTTCTTATTTTCAACCTGTGGTTCAATGACCTCGTATAGTTAACGGGTCATGCCATCGAAGCAAATATTTTCATATTGTATACATACACTGAGGTCTGCAACATATTCATCACATTTTCCTTACCAGTTTTTCCTTGTATGGTCGGCTCTAATAATATGTGTACGATTTTGATCCTTATGCCTTAGACATACGTTCCGAAATGTATACATATTATTAGACGTGACTGTACAGTCACTAACAGATATATCGGTGCGGCCAGAGTGCTCGTAAATATCTGAGCAAGCCTCTATTGTCATGGCTTTAGAGTACACGTCCAGATATTTTTGAACTCCGTGGTCGTTCCGATTTATCTGACGGCGACTTTAATGCGGGTTAATAATGTAATATTATGAAGTATTTCCCTCTAAGCAGTGAGGCAAGAAATGAGCTGAGTTTATTTTTTGTATCATATATTTTCGGAAATACTTTGATAAAATAAAAAGAATAGATCTTATATTTTGTGGAATAACTCAAATATATTTTTAGTTGTATTTTTTAAGTACTAAGTAAGTATGTGTTGAGATTTAAACATTAGATATAATAATGCAACAGAAAAAATACCGAAGTTTAGCAACGCCGAAGGTGGAATTTGAATTTTGAACCCACGTCCTCAGCCTTCTGTCACCCACCACCCACTAATCACTGCAGTGTTATTCACTAAGGAAACCGCCTTGCTGTCAGCGCTGTGTCAGTGCTGCGGCAGCGTCGAGCCTAAAAGTGGTATTCACTAATGTACTTTAAACGACACTAGTGCTCGGCGACGAATGCGGCGTGAGCTGGAACTAAATTGCGTCGAAAGTTTGACTTTTAATGTATGAACTTCGTATTCTCTAACGAATAACAGCGACGAACTCGCCCACAACCTCGCTCACAGCCTCGATTCCTAATGTCCCATCAAACAGCTAGGATTTTAGACAAGGCTGTCTTGACATCGAGCTCGTTGACGAACGCAGCGTCGAATGTGTCAATAAGAGAATAGCATAGCTGGACCACTCTAGCTTAGCAGACACCGGCCGATTTTCTGGGGTATATGCAATCTGTTATAATAGGCGTCTTTGAGGCAGTCCTTGAGACATACTCTAAGGGCCTGTTCACACTAGCGATTCACTTGAGCGATTTCTGTATAAAATTGCACGCGGCGAAATTGCGATATCGCCGCGTGCAACTTTTGTATAGAAATCGCTTTTAAATCTCCCAAGTGAATCGCTAGTGTCAACAGGCCCTAAGGGGCAAGTAATACATGCTATCTGAAACTACTACTACTACTTCGGTATTTTCTCTATTGTAAATGATATAATAATATTTAAAGTTCTTATATTTAGTACGGTCAAACTTTACATTAAACTCTCAAAGCATGCAGTATAGCTGCATTTTTGGTATGTTGTTTAGACACCATATATGGCACTATAAAACCACATTTTGCAAGCAAAAAAAAGTTGTGCTAGCTACGTAGTACATGAAAAACGGAGAAATTTGCAATCATTTTTAAGTTTCTGATTTTTATTAAAAGAACCTTACGTTTTTTGACATTACATGTTAAGAAGCGTTTAAAGATGAATAATTTTCCAACAAGTTGAGCTAATAAACATTACCGTAAATCTTATAGTTTCAGAGATTCGAGACTTCCAAAAGTACAATTTTTTGCAAACTAGCTTCGTTTTGAGTTTTGGTAACGTTTTCGGCTTAATATCGCCTCACCTGATTATGCTACGAAAAACATGTAATAATGACCTTATAGCGTACTTAATATTTTTTCATATAAGGGTAAAATCATGTCAGCAATCTTTGTGATTGAAAATAAAAACACGAAATTCAAAAAGGCAGGAGGCCCGCTATCTAAGTTTTTCATACAAATCGCGAGTCGTGTTGCAAATTATAGGGAAGTACAAAAATGCATATTACAAGAAAAACAAAAAACGAATTTCGGCACGGGACGTCCAAAACTGAAAAAATTTTGGACGTCTTTTAGTTTTTGACGTTTTATTAAAAAATATTATCTTTTTGATACTAATTGCTACAAAACTTCGAAAGAATATTAAATTTGAAAGGATTTGAGCTACTACGTTGCATTACCGTAAGTTATATGTATTTTGAGATACGACATTTCTTGTCGCGGCATCCATGAGTCCCTGTCCATGTAATGTACACATTTTTTGCAGTCGATCTATATGTTAATTTAGCTGAGCTGACCCCGTGTTAGTTGGTTAACTCCAGATTGTCCGAATGGAATTCAAATGTATAATAGTGAAAACTAGAGATACCTAATTCTTATTATATAAATGTGCGAAGAAGAGTTCATGAGAACATTCCTGATTTTGGATATTTATTTTCAGTGCATTCTGGCACAGGATGCTTAGCCAAGTTGCCAATCGCTAGCGCTTGGTAGCGTATCGTAGTTTTCCCTCTCTGACACTCTTGCATATTAGTGCGACAAAGACAGCTAGCTGCCTTTCCTTTACGATTGACGATTAAGCGCTAGCGATCGGCAACTTGGCTAAGCACCCAGGTGTTTAATAAATTGACGACTTGTGATGACTCATCAAAATGAGTCTGCAATCAATATATTGTTGTTAAGTATTTAATCTATTAAATTGTAAGATAACATTGTTATCCTTATACTCTATTTGTATATTTCACATGTACCTACAATTTACTAATCACAGGCACATGTGAAATCATAAATATGTGTTTAATCATATAAATGTACCAATATAACTTTAATGGGTTGGGAATGTTGTGGATGCCAGCTTTTGAGAATGTTCGGTAGAATTCGAAAGTTAGTGATACCTGTCTAATGTATTGAACTGACCAACTGACAGCTGTCAGGAGTCAGGATTGACTTCATAGCCGCGAGCAGGCTCTAAAATCCACATCATCATCAACCTATAAGCCCACTACAGGACAACGGCCTCTCCTCGGCCTATGAGTTATTATGCATTAAAAAGTAAATGCTCATCATCGCCATACTGGCGAAGCGGGTTGGCGATCGCAGTAGTGTATGCACAATGATGATGCTGCTGCCGATCATTAATCTTAGATTAATAAATAGTCAGTGACACTTAAACCTCTTAATCGACTCTTACGTACGACACCCATGGGAAGAGTTGGGGTGGTGACAAATGTATTCTTAATGCCGTTACCATACGGCTAAAAATTCACATATCGGGGAATACTGTTATTCTTTTTTTAACCGACTTCAAAAAAGGAGGAGGTTCTCAATTCGACAGAATTTTTATTTTGTTGTACCTATGTATGTTACCCGATATCTCCGAGAATAGTGAACCGATTTTAAAATGTATTTTTGTGATCGAACGTGTATTACCCCGAGATGGTCCCGTTGGCACCAAGTTGCGGTCTGATGATGGGATCTTGGAGAAATCGAGGGATCTCTTCAATTGTTATAGGTACATGTATGGCGCTTTTGGTAATTTTCTTTTGCATTCAGAAAGTAGGATTTGAGGAAACCAATGATGGAAAGAAATCGGGAATCTTGGAGAAACCGGTTGAAGTCGGTTTTTAAATTTTTAATTTGGTGATTATTTATTCATTAATTGACTTGAGATCTCGGTTCTAGGCAGGAAGTTGAGCTCGAGCTTGTGTTTGGTCTGCAGGGTCAAAGCCAACGGCTCGAACTCCACCTTCCGAGGCACGTGGGGCGGCAGCTCCACGGTGTAGTGCCGCAGCAGCGTCACCAGGCCCGCCATCATCTGCATCTTCGCGAAGCGCATGCCTGGAAACAATATTACTCGTTATTCGTGTGATTGACGGAAGGTCGTCTGGTGTAATTGGAAGCATGTTGGACCGGCAATCCAGAGGAAGCGGGTTCGAATCCCGTGACAACCAGAGTCTTTCGCAGTTGATTTTTTCTATGGTAAGCACATCTGTTAAAGGACAGTCTAAAAGGTTGACTTACCTATGCAAATCCGAGGCCCATCTCCGAACGGGTAGTACGTGTAAGGCTTGATGTCGTTTTTGTTATCTCCCAAGAACCGCTCTGGACGGAACTCCTGAGGATCCGGAAAATAGTCTGGGTGCATGTGCAGGTATTGCACCGGTATGTGCACGCGCGTAGACTTCTCCAGCAGCAGCCCTGACGGGAGACGGTAGTCCTCCACCACCTCGCGGGTCAGGACTCCCAGTACCGGGTATATGCGGAGGGTCTCATCCAAGCATGCTTCCAAATAAGGTAAGTCGGTAACGCATTCGTACGTGATCTTTCCTCCCGTTTTAGTGAAGTACTCGTCGACTTCATTTAGGACTCGCTTCAGGATTTCCGGTCTCTTGGATAGCTCAAACAAAGCAAAACTCATGGTCGCTGCTGAAGTTTCGAATCCAGCCGCGAAGAACACTAAAGTTTGAGCAATGAGCAACTCGTCGTCTATTTCCAACTTGACTTTGTCTCCTTTTTCGTTTCCATGCTTAAGACTTTTTAGATCATCTCCCACAATGAACTTATTATTCTTAAACCCGAGCATAAAGTCAATGAAGTCGTGTCTTTCGCTTGGAGTGTTGTTCCGTTCTGAGAAGACACCGCCGATTAGGCTATTGAAGAAATTGCTGATATCTGGAGTAAAAATGGACATTCCCAACCCATAGAAAATATTCGGCCAGATACTTCTTACGACCATCTTCACCACTTTATGCGGGCGGAAGTCAAAAATTTTCTCACTGATAGTCAAAAAGGGATTATCAGTCTGGTTTTTCATTACTTTAGTTTCGAGGCCAAAAATACATGAACCGATACAGTCCATGGTATATTTTCCCATGAAGCTCCTAGCGTCGTGTGTTGGATTAGCAGCTATTTCTCTTGCCAAAAATTCTTCCAAGTCCTGCGTGCGTTCTTGGATTAAGTAGAACATTTTCTTCATCTTTGCAGAAGTGAATACGGGAGTGAGGTTTTGCCGCATAACGCGCCAGGTATCTCCATGCTCGCTGAACACATTCTTGGATCCGGTTTCCCTTTCTGTGTGACCTGAAAGTTCTCGGCTGCTGAAGTAGTAGAAGTCCTTGGTGACGATGAGTTTCAACAGCTCCGGATCCTTGACAATGACGACTGGTTCCGTTCCGTAGTACGCACCAACGATAGGTTCTTTAGGGAACTGTTTACATATTTCGGTGACAGTGTCGAAAATATTTTTCTTCAGTAAGATGAAATCTCCATAGTTTCCAAGGAGCGGAACAGGCTTGGGAGTAACGAGTCCTCTGGACTGCCAGTATTGATTTTTCTTCTTGAGGTATAGAAAGAGGAGACCCAATGTGGCCCCAAAAATTGCGAGTGTGGTAGCAAGCATGTTTGCCGATTGACTGACGTGAACTGGTCAATGGACTTGTATTTTATACTTGCGTGATAACATTAAGTACAATGAGTTAGCAATTTTACCATTTTTTAGGTAGGTACACCTATGCAAGTTTAAAAGAGTTCATTTATTACATACAGAACATCTATTACATAAAAACCAAAAACAATCGATATTAGAAATATTTATAATTCTTATAAATGGCTACCTTATTCGTAAATTAACTCGTACATGGTTTTATGACCATCGTTCCGATTATGTTCAAATGATATTACATTAATCGTAGTGTTTTGTGATGAAAGGACCATTCATAATATCGATGGCAAAAAGCGGAACTGCTGTAAACTCCAAAATGCAAACTTTACACCAGAGCCAAAAAACTTTTCGATTTTGAGAAAAAAAATCATAACTTCTTTATTTATGTAAAAAAATACGTGTAATTTAGATACAGCTTAATTAATAAATTTCTACCGACTGTCATATTCAAAATTTGGCAAAAGTGAGTAGTTTACAGTATAGTGGTGCTTACGCTAATTGGACTCTTTTTTTTTTCGTTACGCGGAAACGCTGTACGTGCGAAACGTAAATGTACTGAAGTGCCAAGACCAGTAGATATTTCATAAAGCATAAATGCTGTAACCACTTGCACATTTATTGCTACGATAAAGTAATTTTGAGTTAAATGTTAGTAAGATCGTTAGTCGACTTACTTAACTGTGTTAAGTACCAACTGCTAAAAATAAACTGAGGAAATAATACGACGTAAGTATCAATCAGAATTTATTAAGACATTTTTTTTAAATGTTACCAAAGTTTAGGTATAGATTAATAATTAATAAAAAGCTTAATTAGTAATTATTACCATATCAAAGCATGCAAATATATCAAGTCTCAATATCTCTCTAAAAAAACTATACAAAAAGTTGCTCAGTAACTATATTTCTTACCAAATTTCAAAAGCTTGAAAAGTTTACCATTTTACAACCTTGTATTAACTAAAATCTCTCTACTGAGCAACTATTTTAGTAGTAGTAGTAGTAGTAGTAGTAGTAGTAGTAGTAAAACAAGTACAGTGGTCATCAAATATATCGAAGCGGCAAAGGTGGCCAAAAATATCTGAACACGACTCTATCACTTTGACAATTAGAGGCGTGCTCAGATATTTTTGAGCGCCTTGGCTGATCCGATATATCCGATGGCGACTGTATAAATACGAAATTATCCCTTTACTATTTTAATCTAAATTTTACCAATAATTTCGTATCACAGACGTGGCAGTGGTTTAAGCACCACGCTCGTTGGGTTATGATAATGCGGAATGGGTGTATGTGTACTCGTTTAAAAATTTGCTACGCTTTGGGCGTGTACAGCAATTAGAAGGTGGCGTGGTCAAATTTTCACATTCGTTTTGCTATGCTGTCCAGTTTTTTCTAAGCGTCGTAGAGCTACGGGACCAAGACCATTCGACGCGGAAAAATTCGCTGATTCCGAATATGCAAAAAAAAATTTTTTGACCAAGTGGCGGTTACAGCAGTTCCGCTTTTTGCCATCGATATATAATCGCTCAAATAAATATATCTTTATTCGGTCGGCTCCGATTAACGATTTTGATCGATATTTTTAAACTTCGTACAAATGAGCTCTCAAATGTATAGGTATTTGTATTGAATTAAGAGTTTAGCCGCGGGTTCTTGTTTGCATTTTTTGGGGAATAAATAGCTATGTCAGTAATTTGATTTTTTTTTATATTGTTATGAGTGGGTAGGTATACAGTCATTTTATTAAAAACCTACCTTCCTTTGCGTAATCGATGTATCGTAGTAACTGGTTATAAATTTGCGTCAACTAAGTATTATAAGAGCATCGATAGCGCAGCGGTAAATCGTTGGACTACGAAACGTATGATCGGAGGTTCAAATCTCAGAAACGGTAGTTTTTTTCTGGTTATATTTAGATTTTTAGATTTTATTGAATTTAATGCTTTTAAGTAATCACCTGTGGTCAGTATGGACAGATTTGAATCTGCAAGGACAGACAAAGCACGTATCCTGCACTGGTTGTGTGATGTAAATTTAAGGACATTGTGGAAATTCTAGGAGATACAAATTTGACCATCCCACCAGTGAAAGTGATTTCTTTTTGTGTTCCAAGTGCCGCAACATTTCAAAAAGGGCATGTCGTCAGGCTTTAACTTTTTTCAGATTTCCAGGCGAAGACCTCGTAAGGCGATGGCGTACAAAAAAAACCGAGAGTCCGTGACCGTAAACAGATTTTTATAATCCGTTTTTGGTACCCCTACCACCAGAGTTGGGCAAAATGTACCGTCCGATTACTTCTGAAAAGTAATCCATACATTATACCTGACGTACACGTATATCCGATGGACTTTATTATATCTTTCGTCATTAATTGACGAAATTGTTTAATATACATTGATATTTCATTTTATGCCATCGTTTCTGAAACTGTTCACCTACTGGTTTGTTACGAACCTTAAATATACATACTTTAGTACATTGTGCATTAAGGGCGGTAAATAAGATATTGTGAACGAGTGTGAAAGTATTTAGTTCATAATTCTTGTACATCCCGTGGCACACACAATGTTTCTCATCACACCTGTGAGGCAAAAAAAGTAAATAAAACAATATATTTTCACAAAACTACTTTAAAATGGTCTAGAAATCATTTCTCAAAATCAGGGATGACTTAAATTTATCATTTTTATAACAGCAGTGTTATTCACTAAGGAAACCGCCTTGCTGTCAGCGCTGTGTCAGCGCTGCGGCAGCGTCGAGCCTAAAAATGGTATTCACTAATGTACTTTAAACGACACTAGTGCTCGGCGTCGAAAGCGGCGTGAGCTGGAACTACACTGCGTCGAGAGTTTGACGTTTAATGTACGAACTTCGTATTCTCTAACGAAAAACAGCGACGAACTCGCCCACAACCTCGCTCACAGCCTCGATTCCTAATGTCAAATAAAACAGCTATGATTTTAGACAAGGCTGTCTCGACGTCGAGCTCGTTGACGAACGCAGCGTCGAATGTGTGAATAAGAGAATAGCATAGCTGAAATCACGGCGCGGCGCGCGCCGTCGCCCACCTGCGTGCGGTCGCCGCGCTAGTGCGACGTAATGTTGTATGAAAATCCTTGATTGTCCTAGGGTGTAATGACGCATCTACGGCGCGCATTGGCACACTTGCCGAACAGGTGTGATGAAAAGATAAGTAGTTACGAACTTTTAATTTTAAAAACAACTCTGCTAAGTTTGTTTATAAAATAAAGAAAACATGGATTACTACAGATAAATTCTCTTGGTTACAAAACATCGATAAAAAAATGCAAGTCATGATTTCGTAAAATACGAACGTGTGTACTTATTGCACTTAATTATTGGAAAATACGTCGATCAATAATAAAATATATTATAAGATTCATAGGTAGGTACCTACGTTAGTTAATCTTGAGTTGATTTGAAGTCGAATCAGGGGTGCAATTTTTGACTCTCACCGATGACTTACTCTCACCGAAAACGAGTGATTTCCCTTGAGTTCGTATTTTTGAAATGTCATCGGTGACTAGAATTGTCATATCTATGATAGGTATCGCTTTACGAGTGCCCCCACCCACTCGATTTGAAATCACCGTGTGACTATTTTTGACAGTTGACTTAGTGACATATGCCATCTTTCAAAACTTTTTTACTTTTTAAATGACATTGACACTCCGTCTTACGTTCGACCACTTTGACTGAACCTAATATGAGTTATAGGTAGTATGAAAAATAAAAACCGATACTAAGGGCAACACTACTACATCTGCGCAAAAAGGAACTTAATAGGATAATTGTCTATGACTGACATTGTACAATTTCTACATGTTGGTAAAGAACGTGTGAGAATCAAAAATACGGCATTTGGAAAACAGTGACTTCAAATCACAGGTGATAATTTTAGTCACCAGTGATTTCAATATCATCGGTGAAATTCAAAAATCGCACTCCAGCACATAATATAATTATAATACATTAAGGTAAACAAACATAGTTAACTCATAAGCCAAAACAGTTTCCACTTAGAGCAATTACAAAATTCTTTGCTCCAAACGATGATAAAATTAGAATAAAAAAAAGGAATAGGCAATGATAAATAGTTATACATGCACGATTAAAGTATTAGTCATACCGGCTGCTCAAAGTCAAATTCAAGTATGTCCATTTTAGCAAATTTTACAGGAGAGCAA
>JALPQI010018775.1:0-25566 GCA_025490895.1 Thaumatotibia leucotreta
TTCGCTCATTCTATCCCCCGCTCTACGAGATTCGTCCGTTACACAAAACGTGATTCGTCGAAATTCGTTGATTTCGTAGAGTCGGGGAAACAATGAGCGAATGCTCGTTTGGTCTAAATGCACCTTTACAGGTAAAGGTAACACAACAGGTAATCTTATCGCTAAAGAGCGATCTCTTCCAGACAAACTTATTGCTCATGACCATTTTAGCCTGTGATCTTCCATTTCTGTGAAAAGTCCACTTTCTCCTTTCACGAGTTTATGCAGCATTGGGTCCTTTCGAAAAACGTCAACAATGTGAAATAATGAAAGTACGAATTCAATATTTTCAGGTATTTACTCGATTGTTTATATGGGTATATGCACGGAAATCGATTTAGAAAAGGAGAGATATGCGGGTAAGTTAGAACACCCATTGGTTATACATAATTATATTTATTTATTTATTTAAACTTTTTATCAAATAATGATCAGTGACACTTCAATCCCTTAGTCGACTTTTCCGACACCCGCAGGAGGAGTTGGGGTGGTGACAAATGTATTCTTACTGCCGTCACCACACGGCCGTAAAATAATGATGATGGGCAGCAGCGTCATTATAGTGGACACATCACTGCGATCGTCAATCCGCTTGCCCAGCGTGGCGATTATGGCCATTTACCTCCTAATGCGTCTATACGCATAGTTAATAGGAGAGGCCTACGTCCAGCAGTGGACTATCATAGGCTGATGATAATGATTTAAACTTTATTGCACAATATAAAATAGTACAAATGGCGAACTTTTAGCCTTAAGGCATTCCCTACCAGTCAACCATTGGGCTAAGCAGATAGCTTTGGTTTTAATTATACCTACCTGCCTAGATATTTTTCTAGCCCAATCGAGGGATTGACAAAATGAAACATCGACACGTATAGTTCGCGCGATTATGGGCATTTACCTCCTAATGCGTCTATACGCATAGTTTGATAGGAGAGGCCTACGTCCAGCAGTGGACTATCATAGGCTGATGATGATGATGATGATGATGATGATGAACTTTTGCTGGTGGTAGGACTTCGTGCAGGGTCCGCCCGGATAGCTACCGCCGTCTTACCCGTTAGATGTAATCCATCCAAGTCCTCAGGGTATGCAGCGCATAGGCGATTTTTTGATCACTATGTCCATGGGCCTCAGTTCCTGCTTTCCATCAGGTGGGCTGAGAGCTCAGTTGTCTATCTTTGCCACATAAAAAAAACTTTAAGATTTATTGATAATAGTTAGTTTAATAGTCGATGTTGTATTTCGGTCAGTCTCTCGTTCTGGCTAGAAAAATATCTAGGTATATTATAATTTTTATTATCCCCACTTACCGCCGAAAGCGGAAAGGACTCATTAATGGCTTAGTTTTACGTCCACTGCTGGTGGTATTCACAATCGTAAACTGCATACTAACACTTCGCTAGCGATGAACGTGAAACAGTTTTAGGAACAAATAAAACATGGATGCACAGTATACAAGATTTTCTTTAAATAAAACCTGAAAAGAGCATGTCGGGCCTTGCTCAGTTTATTTAAAAACGTTATTCAAGGCTGAGCCGATTATGTTGGAAATAGGTTTTTTATAAAATACCTATTTATAGTTTTGTTCATGACACTTAGGGTGCGGCTCCACTAACGCCGAGCGGAGCGGAGCTGTGCAAAATTGACCAATTACGTTCTTCAAATTCAAAATTCGAAACACTGTGATGCGGTCTCATTGGCCGAGTTCCCACAGCTCCGCGCCTGTGGAGCTGCACCCTAAAACAGCTTAAACAGCTATTTTTAAATAGTTGTTTTGGCCCATCAACCGTTTGATTGGCTATGTTCTATTCTCCTTATTCAAAACGTCTACTAATTTAATAAGCCACTAAGTATTGTTTGTCGCTTTCACTCTTATGGACATATTGATAAGACCGAAAGGGATAAAAATAATTAGCGGATTGCTATGTTAGAAGACGTTTATGAATAAGGGGGTAAATGTCGAGCATTGGTAGATTTGCCTTATTAGACATGTATTTTCCCCTCACTAGCTAGTAAAGCGCTCCTTTATCCTTTAATACGAGCGGGTAAAAACGTATCTATTTACTTGTGAGGCAAAGTAATCTCTAATTCCTATGGCACTGTGGATCTGTATGACCGTAGTAAGCATGCGTAATCGAAGCTCACATTTTAAATTGGTCAATTCTCATTGGTGACTTTGTAAGCCATTGGCTATATTGAAATACCAGGAGTAGTTAACTCTACTCCACGATACGTTTTGACATTAAGTTTTAAATGTTTTTTTTTTAAGTTAATTCACATTTGGATGAAATGTGTAATCATATTTCCTCTCGATAGTGTGGGAAAAAAAGGTGTATTACACTTGGCGGCAAAGTTTGTTCAATTCTCGTGCCTTGAGACCTTCGCAATGCTCAAAAGTCCAGATTTTGGAATCTTTCCCTAACTCAGGTCTCAATATTGGCACGACAGTTAAACAACAACTTTGCCCCCTTGTATAATAAATAACTAGTAAAGCAAATTCTAATATTTTCAGATCTGACATACGACCAAATGACAAACACATCGTTTTTAACACAAATGTACACGGAATACACGGGAGACCTCACCAATGTTGGATAACTATTATATACTGAACCAATTTGGATAAAATTTTACATCGAGATATCAATACGCTTCATATACAAGGTGTTTTAATTGATTCCCGTTAAATGAAAGGGAAGCTTATTTAAGTCAAAAATAATCAATTTCTCTAAGAACTGTCTTAAATCTTACTGTTATTGAGTTATTAAAAAAATAAGTTTAATGTTAGAAAAATTTAATCTTAGTACACAATCTATAAATTTGTAGATTAGACTAAGTGTCTGTACAACATGATGATTTTTTATGAAATAAACAGTTAAAGTGTATTGCAACCTTTATTACCTACCATCCTAATGTTACTTATTTTGACATGTGCCGTCACCTGGGTGCTTAGACAAGTTGCCAATCGATAGCGCTTCAGCGTCAGTCATAAGCGAAAGGCAGCTAACTGTCTTTGTCGCACTAATATGAAAGAGTGACAGAGAGGGAAAACTACGGTAACGCTACTTAACGCTAGCGACTGGCAACTTGGCTACGCATCCTGAGATCTTATTCTTAAGGTTCTTTCACACTTGCCATTTCAATAATTATGTATGAAACCGAAAAAATATTTTTTTTCACCAAATTAATAAAAGTAAATGTATATACCACTCTACTCGGTTGGGCAGCGTTCGGGAAACTACACGATGTCTTTTCGTCCGACCTCAGTGAGATCCGTAGGCAAACTAAAGTTACTGACATAGCTCTCCGGATTAGCAAGCTGAAGTGGCAATGGGCAGGCCACATTGCACGCAGAGCAGATAGTTAAACCCACCTTTACGGGAACAGTGTTAAGACTGTTAAAGGTTAAAATAATGCAGATAAATAAAACAATATTTTCAGGGACTTGTACAACATTATATAATTCAGACGACATATATCGAAAGACACCCGTACAACGCTCACTTATAAAAGGTAGTAAGTGTATGCTAAATTATGATATATTAGGACATATTAGGGTTGGAAGTCAGGTAATGGTCCTACCAGACGGCGCCAGCCCCTCCAAAACAAGGTAATTAATTCATTAATCCACTTATAGGGCGTTCTATCACACCGTATGGATTTGGTTAGAGTATTATATCTTTCTCTTCATCACTATAGTATTTAGTTTCTGATATTCGTTTATACAAGGTGGAAAAAACGAATGCCACATGGATGGTAGCCTACCGTAAAAATTATTGAAAAAAGTTGATACGAAAAAATGGGAGCAAGAAGCATTTAAAAAAAACCGACCAAGTGCGAGTCAGACTCGCGCGCGAAGGGTTCCGTACCATTATCAATATATTATTTACAAAATACAGTTAAATCAACCTACCTCAAAAACTATTGAAGATAATTTAATCAATCCAAAAATCGTTGATAGAGTTTATTAATGTGCATAACATATATTTTTTTTTAGAATTTTATTTTGCGTAGTTTAAAAAATAGAGGGGGGAGACACATTTTTCAGACTTTGAGAGCTGATATCTCGAAAAGGATTTGCTTAAATAAAAATAAGATTGATATATCTTCATATCATTTTCAAAGACCTTTCTATTAATACCCCACACGCTTATATACAACTAAAAATTTTTTTCTATCCCTCAGTTACATGTAAGGAGGGCTCCCACCCCAATGGTTTTTTTTTTTACAATTTAGTATCATAATCCTGTAGCGGTTCATACAACACATATCCTTACCAAATTTTGTTACTGTAGCATTTATAGTCTCCGAGTAAATCGGCTGTGACAGACGGACAGACGGACATGACGCATCTATAAGGGTTCCGTTTTGCCATTTTGGCCACGGAACCCTAAAAATAAGTATTTGAATAAACTATTGCTGTCGCTATGGACAGCCTAGAGCTCCAATATTCCTAAGAAAAAGACAACTGCAGCTTCGCTAATGTATGAAATTGGCTAAAACTGGGTTTAAAGTAAATATTGAAATGTTAGATTTTTTGTTAATATACGAGATATTGCTTTAATGAGTGTCTGAAATCGTTTTTAAAATTTGGCTTTTTTTAGGCTTGTAGTTTTATTTTGTAATAATATAAAGCCCTACATCAGAGGGCCTTATTTTATAAGTCTAAATATTCTTTGCAATATTGCATCTATTCTATACCTAATATCCTATAATATTTCTTTATTTTCGTTGCGATTCGGTGTAAGCTAAATTAGAATCCAATTTACCTGATCTCGCTTAGTTCAATTTTCCGGATTTTCCCGGTGCTTTATCAGGATTACCCACACATATCATTACATTATCTCCGTACACATAGATTCAACTATTATATTAGGTCATTACTAGTACCTATGAAATTGGCGTTTTTGGTCACAGACTTTAGTTGGTCTCTAATCCTGTTATCTAAATAGTAGCTTAGATTTTTTTTTTTTATGTTGGCACAACAAAGTGGCTCCACTCCACCTGTTCGTAAGTGAAAAGTAGAGCCCAAATAGCGGTGGCAATGAACAGGAGACAATCAGTAACCTGTTAGTTGCCACACTTGCCACCGCCTTGCTGGCCCGCTCGATGCTTCTTCACGCTTCGTTTAAAGTTTTCTACAGTGTATTGTGTAATGAAGGTTTTTTTTCTTAAGTAATATTCAATAATAAACTTATATAATTAGTATCTCTTCTATTTCAAAATTACATTCTATTAGTCTGGTCCCGCCATTACAACGTTATACAGAGCGTAGTGTTTTAATACACGAAAAGAATTAAAATACCTTTGCACCCGTGTGAAACACAAAACTTTTCTCCTCACTTTAGCGAGGAAACTCAAAAATGGTAATTATTTAGTACGCAGATTTAGTGAAATTGACAATTTCTGAATTTTGTAATGCGCCTAGACAACTTATAGAACATTATCATCATTCACTAAAACAAGATTAGTAATGGAATTTTAGGGGTTATGAATTAAAATCAGCAAATTAAATAAAAAGTTGTATATTTCACTATTAGCTACGACACATATTTTCGTCCAATATTCCGCAGTCTTTGAAGACGAAGGTCTTTGATCAGTGTGTGTTGCCAGTGATGACATACGGTACTGAAACGTGGCCGCTTACTATGGGCCTCATAAGAAGGCTCAAAGTCACCCAAAGGGCAATGGAGAGGGCTATGCTAGGAGTCTCTCTGCGTGATCGGATTAAAAATGAGACCATCCGCAGCAGAACCAAAGTAACCGAAATAGCTCTCCGAATCGCTAAACTGAAGTGGCAGTGGGCGGGGCACATTGCGCGTAGAACCGATGGCCGTTGGGGCGGGAAGGTTCTTGAGTGGCGGCCACGTACCGGAAGGCGTAGCGTGGGTAGGCCCCCCACAAGGTGGACTGATGACCTGGTGAAGGTCGCAGGAGTCCGTTGGATGCGGGTGGCGCAGGACCGGTCATTGTGGCAATCTTTGGGAGAGGCCTATGTTCAGCAGTGGACGTCTTTCGGCTGATATGATGATGATGATGATGATGATGATGATGATATTTCACTAAATTCTCAAGCAATTCATATAATTATAATAAATAATTATGTGAAATGACTAATTGATGGGCATTTTACGTTCTCTCATCTATCAAACGAATGCTACTTCGCGCTACGCTCCTATGACATTACTTTACTCACTAGTGATTAAAATGCGATTTTACCCTTCTTTTGTCTCAGCACTGATCAGTGACGAGGCAACTATTAGAAAAAAAACCACGACACACGAGGTGTTAAGGATAAACTAGCACTTTACGAGCTAGTGAGGGGAAAAATATACAGTGTGTTACCATGACACTGGCTTTTATTGAAACCGAGGAATGCGATGTAGATTTTTAGCCAAACCGTGAGCATTATTTGATTCAAACTCTAATTTTAAAAGTAATTAACTTTCTAAGAAAAGTTAATTGAGAAGCAATGTACTTCAAATGAATCATTAATTTGCAATTGACAATGACAGATCGCAGCCACTCGCAACGTTTGACAATTAAGCAGTACACGCGTTACATTGATCGTTCGGATGAAATAAACTTAATTGTGGGGTCAATTTAAATATTTGTTAAATGTTAGTGGAAGGGAAGAGGGGCCGAGGGAGACCAAGGCGAGCATTTTTGGACCAAGTGAAGGAGAAAATAAATGTAGTGTCGTATCAGGAGTTCAAAACATTAGCAGGACAACGAACGGAATGGCGTTTACTCCACCGACAAGAGCCAGGCTCTAAGTAGTAGAAGAAGAAGAAATGTTAATACTTGAAAATGATTGCTAGTAATGCGTATTATTAGGTACTTATTTTCGTATAAGCCTGGGTTTTGGTAACACACTGTATTCACTAATTGAGCAGGTTGTACAATAGTAAAAAAATACTAATACAATTATTTATTGTTTGAAAGTGAGTAGTTACAAATGGTGGTAGGGTTAGTTTTTGATTACATCACAATTAGCCAGAGTGTGGCGTATAATAATTTGACTCTCAAAATATGGAGGAAAATAATCAAAGTATAAGTATCGATTAGAATATATAGGGTAATCAATCCTAATGGGTCAGTAGGGCGGTTTTGGAAACCATAACAGATAGCAAATTCTTGTCTTAGGAACCATGAGATCGATTTTAGTAAAAATAAAAACTGCATTCATAAACTTGCAAAAATACGTGTAGGCCCAGGAATCGAACCTGCACTTTTTGAAAAATAACATTTCGATATTTTCATTCGGATATCGGTTGTGCAGCTCTTAAATAGTAAATGTAACTAAGAATCATGATATCTAAAAGTAATAAAACTTTTCTTTTTAAACACTTAAAAAAAAAAATAAATAAATAAATAAAAAAAAAAAAAAACAAAAAACAAAAAAAAATACTTCAGTGCCGCCGCCGGCCCTTTGACTTTGCATGGGGAAGTTACAAACTATGAGAGATATCGAAATCTGTTCTAAGGAACCATGGTTTAGTGTTTAGATTTAATGATAATGGCACGATAATGGATTGATCACCCTGTATAGATTAATGTCATGCATACGAAAAAGTGAGATTGAATTACAATAGTTAATATAGTACATTACGACATAAGTGCGAAAAACATGAAATTCGAAACGAGTGGCGATGTTTTAAAACACGACACGACTATTAAATCGACACGAGTTACGAATTTCGTTTTTGCCCGTATCTCGTAAGACGTAAAATGACGTGCAAAAACGAAATTCGAAACGAGTGGCGATGTTTTAAAACTCCGAAGTTTGTGTTTTTCGCACTTGTGTCGTAATGTACTATTTGGAATGTCAAACTTAATACTAACAATAATAAATAGTTAAAATTTAAATTAACCCTCTACCCGCTGGGAATGTAGTTAAATGAAGAATATTATCAAGGCAGTTTGTTATGTTACTTTGATTTTGTGGATTGTTATGTTACTTTAATGTAAAGTTGGATATTGTTATTAATAAATAGTGAGAATCACAGATGTCATATATACCATAGATCAAGCAAACGTATCTACTTAGCGTGTCAAATGAACTCAGTGAAATCCACTGAGTTGTCCGTCTTTAATCACAGCTTGCAGCTTTCAGGCGTCAAATTTTGTAAGCTGAAGTGAACAAAAACATGAATAATGCCTCCTTAAGTAATATCAATTGCAACAACACAAAAAGATATGAATACTCAAGGGCCTGAGACATATTTAAAATCATAGGCAAGTAACAACTTCAGTACAAAATCTGACACGCTCGGCCGCCATACAAATGAATGAACTTGTTTCTTCTATCCAAATCTAATTCTGTGGTGTGAATGTAAAAAATCACTTATTTTCAAATAAAATTGAACATTTGAGAAATATTCTCAGTCAAACACAATTTTATTATTCTTCAAATTCATCAAGGTCGGGCGGGAAACGCCAAAATTGAAAACAGAAAGCTCCTCTATGGTTTACTATTCATTAGAAATGAGAATGACATTTAAAATTAGGTTGGCAGCCACGTATTTCATTACGTCTTGTATACACGCGGTGTCTTAAAATTAAAAAACGCACTGCGTGTATGCCCGAATGCGTTTATAGGGAATAGACAATATAGACTTATCTTAACATCTGTAAAGTAGGGGCTTAAAGATGTGTTCACGACCTTGTAAATGACAACTAAAAGTACAGGAGTAGAAAAAGTATTTTTCATCACACTTGCTGTCTAAGCGTGCCATTGCTTGCGCGCGTAGCGGGAGTAATAGAAAAGTGAAATTCCCTAGGGAGTAATAGAAATGTCAGTACGTCATTTAATAATATTATGTCTTAAAGCTTATTTTTTGGTTGGCAAGTGTGATGAAAAACGTTGTGTGCATCACGGTTGGTAAGCGAAATACTAACTCGAGTCATAAAAGCCCTCCGTCTCACGGCGTCGGGCTTCTAACACTCTCGTTAGTAATTCCGTACTTACCTCCCTTGATGCACAATGTACTATAACTATAATGCATGCTCAAATCTCATGAAGTGAAATGTAATATCTTATGAGATAATAAAGTTTCTTTAATCGTATTAATACACATGTTTACAAAGAGTTCAGTCACAGAGTAAGACATTTTTTGGTGACACCACTTTAATAATTTGGTTTTCACAAATGAGCAACTATTAAGGAACAATTATAACTAACGTGAGACAATTTCAATTTCAATTTATTTAATGCAATCACCATGGTTACAAAGCTGTTACTTATAATATTATTAGTTACATGGTCACCCTGCAAGGGCGTAGCACTGTCTTAAGTAAGACTAAAAATAGGATAAAGCTTATGTCTACGTAGACTCAAACATATTAAAATATTATCGACATGTTTCGACCCATTAAGAAGGCTTTTTAGTAGTAGTACTAGTAGTACGAGTACTAGGTGTAACTTTTACCAAATAAGTGAAATGGTAGCCTTGAGCGTTGGTCACATTGTTTCCGTCTTTATCGGTTACATTATAAGCGTCATATTTCTCTGTAGCCGGTGGTTGGAGGGTCATCATTGTTATTTCTCCATAATCGTCTTCAGTTTGATTGACTACTTCGAAATCTGTCTCGTCTCCTATATCAGCTATGTACATTTGCTTCAGCTTTGAGTTATTTGCCATTTGCACATACGTCATGTCTGAAAAATGAAATTTCTATTAGTACCGATTTCAAATATTACATGTCATATAACAAAGAAAAAATTCCAAGGTCATCAAAGTCGGAGGTGGGATTCGAACCCACGTCCTCAGATTCGCGGCTCATGCCTAAACCACTCGGCCACTCCAGTATTTTTTTTCTATGGTATATGACATCTAATATTTCAAAGGACCCCGGGCCTAAAGTATGGAAAATGTGATTTCAGTCAAATCTTCTGAAATTTTGATATGTTATAGATTTCAGTGCCCTGAACAAAAATTTCTATGGATGCTACCACGGTTTCCGGGTCCCTTTCCATGTTCTGCTCGATTTTGTACCAGATAATAAAGTAGTACTTAGTTCTACTTAGGGTCTATTTATTTAAACAATTGACATTAGTTTGAAACTTTTTCGTGATAATGCTGGTTAGTTAGACATAAAACGTCTACAATGTCAACTTCATACGCACGTGATTGACTTATCGTTTAGGTATAGCTAAATGTGTGATTCTATAATTAAATATAGTTTGAATGAGTTCATATTTTACAATGTCAAGTAGGTACTTGACATTGTAAAATATGAACTCATTCAAACATTAGAAAATATGGCGCTACTTTTAAATAGGGGACATTGCTTCGTATGTAATAAAGCTGTTGTTTTTCGTGCACTGCGGCGGATACCTACCAGAAAACAACAAAGAAAAAATTCAATCTGCTATTTCGTTCAAAGAATCTATGAACAACATGCCGGCTGAGTTGAACAACGAGTCTCGTGTGTGTATTAATTGTGGCCGATTGCTGAACTCAGCCGGCATTGTATGTAGACGTTTTATGTCTTTAACCACAGACAACATAACCTAAAGACGTAGCTTTAGACAATTATTTCATTTAAACCGATGCTGCCAAAAATGCTGAGGTGCGGGCGGCGTAACATGAGCTAACTGTGTTGTGATTCGTCGTTTCAAGGTCAATGAGGTGTAAAACAAAAATGTCCGCCGGTCGCTAGTGATTTCCGAATGTCAATAAAAGTATCGATGGTTACAATGTCTATCGCTTTCACAATTCGATATTTGTCAGTGACTTACCGACAAAACCGTAAATCCATATCCGTACTAATGCATACCATAAATGCGAAAGTATGTCTGTCAGTTTACTGAGTCTACATACACGCTTAAGTCACTGAACCAATTTAGACGAAATTTTGAACGGAGATTATTTGAGACCCGGGAAAGGACATACGATATTTCATTCATCATCATCAAGTAATCAAGTAATCAAGTAATCAAGTAATTTATTTCTTTCATGTAGTACATAGGATCTTACAAAATAAAAGTATCATACATGAGCCCCGTAAGGGCATGGAAATATTGGCAAATCTTAAAAGTAACTTATACTAATTCAATTTTTGTTTTTTCACAGGGTATCACTCTAACAGTTGGTCATTTAAGTATTCATTCACAAAATATTATGTTTTAGTTACTAATAGCTTCTTTAATTTATTAACAAAAATATGAAATTTCTCTTCTTTTTTAATTTTTTCAGGTAATTTATTATACAATTTTATAGACATTATTAAAGGACCAGATGAGTGTAGTTTTAATCGAGAGGGAGGTGCTATTAATCGTGAGTTGTGTCTAGAAGGGTGGGAAGAGGGTATGTCTCCTCGTTTCGTGTAAGATTCTATATATTTATGGACAAATTTACATGTTTCGAGTATGTATATGCAGGGTAGAGTTAGTATTTCGTGTTGTAGGAAGTAAGGTTTGCAACTATCGGGCTCTTCAATATTTACTATGATGCGTATTAGCTTTTTCTGCTTAATAAAAAGGGAGGGAGCATCGGTACTATTTCCCCATAATATTATTCCATAGCATAGCCAGGAGTACCCATATGCATAATATGTTGAAAGTGCAGTTTTGATGTCAGTAGTTCTTTTAATTTCGCCTAGTGCATAAGTAAACTTAGCTAATTTGGTTCTTATATTATTTATGTGCGGTTTCCAGGATATGTTTTATCTATGGTGATTCCGAGTAATGAGAATCATCATCATCCCCGCAGATGAAGATATACAGGGTGGTCCAAACCTTGACGTCAAAATTTTTTTTTTAGGTTCCCTACGTCATGGGCTATTAGAATATACCCCATGTATGTTAGCCGATTTTTTGTAGAGTTATGAATTTTTGAAAATTTTTTTGAGCAAATCTGGAATGAAGAAATTTATTTATAAAAAAAACTATTGGGTTTTTTTAATGTTTTCTTTTTGTAAAAGTATAACTACACATAAAGCATTTACTGCCAAAAAAATTAGCGTCCTCACTTTGATACAAGTAGGATAAAAAATACCAAATTCAAAATTTTACGTTAAAAACGCATCAAAATAGCATTAAAGTACGTAAATAAAAAAAAAAACATATCCCAAGGATTTTTGGTAATCTAAAGACTGTCCTAGACCAAACCTTCGTAAAAGCAAAAAAAAAGTGATACTTAATGATGACGATTTTTCGGAGTAGTCGGTCAAATAAACTTAAAAAAGCTTAAAATTTTATTGTTTTATTTTTTATTTACGTACATTAATGCTATTTTGATGAGTTTTTAGCCAAATTTTTTGAATTTGGTATTTTTTTATACTACTTGTATCAAAGTGAGGACGCAATTTTTTTTTAAAATATACTTTTATTTGTAATCGTAGTTACAAAGTTACCAAAAAACTACCATTAAAATACGTTGTATATAAAATTCGTATATTATTCGTTTTTGTTAATTTGGAATATTCCGGTTTAAAGTGTCAAGAACATATCACACTGCTAGGAGCAGGAAACCAATCATGAGACCGTTTTGTAGCATTCATCCATATTTCTTTCATGTTTGGGCATTTAGAGAAGATACACAATATTATTTAACGTAATAGTATCTTTGAAAATTATACTTTTACACTTTACACTAAATCAGAATTTATTTGAGGATAATTGAATATAGTCGTAATATCTTATCGATAGTAAACAGACTGCAGGCATAGACATCACTAGTTCGGATATGGAGACTCCACCGCAGAGACCGTTGCTTGGTACGATTGAGAATAAAGATTTTAATTTATCTTTACTTACCTTATCGATAGTAAACAAACATACTCTACGGTCATCCCTAGTTCAGACGGCCTACTTGCTCGTTACGCTAGACAAGGAGGGAGTTATACTTCGTGCAAAGTATTAGAAAGAGACTTTGTAAAAAGATATCAACGAGTGCACTAGATTTTATGCTTAAACTATTTTTAATTTTAATTGAAATTTATAAAAAATGGCTCACTTGTGAAACGAAATACCATCTTTTTGCACACTAGATGTTTTTGTATTCTTGCCACACAATTTCACGCAACAGTAATGCATTTTGCATGACGTAAATCACGTTAAAACTTTCGTAATTATCTCATTGCCGTGTGGTGACGGCAGTAAAAATACATTTGTCACCACCCCAACTCCTCCTGCGGGTGTCGTAAGAGTCGACTAAGGGATTAAAGTGTCACTGACCATTCTACAAGATTGATGATGGGCAGCAGCGTCATCATAGTGGACACATTACTGCGATCGCCAATCCGCTTGCCCAGCGTGGCGATTATGGGCATTTACCTCCTAATGCGTCTATATGCATAGTTAATAGGAGAGGCCTACGTCCAGCAGTGGACTAACTTAGGCTGATGATGATGATGTAATTATCTCATGAACGCCGGCCGCAGACTGAAGTTAGCAATGGAGGCGTGGCTCTAATATGGAGTGAATTCACCGTATGCGTGACAGAGGGGGTCGCCCGGCTATGCTACGTCTTGAGGTTATGTTGTCTGTGTCTTTAACTAACCAGTATTATCAGTATTATCACAAAAAAGGTTCAAACTAATGTCAATTGTTTAAATAAATAGACCCGAAGTAGAACTAAGTACCTACTACTTTGTTATCTGGTACAAAATCGAGCAGAACATGGAAAGGGACCCGTAAACCGTGGTAGCACCCATAGAGTTTTTTGTTCAAGGCACTGAAATCTATAACATATCAAAATTTCAGAAGATTTGAGTGAAACCACATTTTCCATACTTTAGGCCCGGGGTCCTTTATATATACAATGTGCCCATGAGGAAAGGGAAAAAATTCAACAGCGGATTTCTGACCAAATTTGAAGTTAAACATATCATATGAAGTTTTCTGGATTCAGTCTATTTTAAGAGAAAACTTGTTTTTTTCTTAAAACCGTTTTAGACCGTTACGTTTTTTGTGGATTATTAAGGCATTAAAAACTTAAAAAAAAACCGAAAGAAATATTTTTTTTACAAATATGATCAAAACTCATTTAACATTTTTTGCTTCTTTTAGTCTCAGGAATATGCTGTTAGAATTTTTCCCTTTCCTCGTGGGCACCTTGTATAGCAGTGTTACTACTTTAGAAAAAGCATAACTCAAAAATATATAAAAATCAATTTGTGTTGTTCCACAAAAATCGGTACCTATTACCGATTTACCGATACCGACAGATTATAATCAACAAATAAAGAAATTTAAAAGCTGAATTCAACCTATTTCTCCAAGATCCCATCATCAGATCCTGACTTGGTCCAACGGGACTATCTCCCGACATCCATTCACGATTTTCGGGTAGTATAAATGGGTCAAAATTATTTTCGTTGTCTTGTTTCATACCACTCTGTCACGCTGTTGGTTGCTGTTTCGAAGCAGTATATAAAAGAAAATCCGGTGCACTTGTATTTCTTTTTCACTCTAGGTTTTAATTCATACATAAGAAATTGAAAACAACACATCATCTCATACAAATATCACCACTGCGTCACGTTTTTAGGGACACAAAATAAGACAACGAAAAGAATTTTGACCCAAATATCGAGTAACATAATATACTTTCGAAGTTAGAAACGTTGAAACCCGAAGTGGCACCAAGGTACGTAGGAGATACTGTTACTAAACCACAGAATATGACTAAACTCAAACGGCACTAGGACTTGCTGCCAGTGACGGCAAGTGGGCTAAAGTCGTAACGGATTGGTGGCTTATTTCGGACTAGCGACCCACCCCGAATTTGCACGGGTACTATACCTACATATAAACCTTCCTCTTGAATTACTCTACCTAGTAAAAAAAATCTCATTCAAATCCGTTGCGTAGTTTGAAAGATTTAAGCGTACAAAGGGACATAGGAACTGAAAAAGTGACTTTATTTTAAACTATGTTTGAAGTGATGAAAACCCCTGGGCGTCCGTTGGCCCGTTGGGTAAGCGATATTCGCAAGATTGCAGGACACTTCTGGGTTAGATTGGCTCAGGACCGAGATGAGTGGCGTACTAGAAGAGAGACCTATGCTCAGCAGTGGGTGTGCATAAATGGCTGAAATAATGATGATGGTGATGAACATACATACAAAAAAAATCTGTTAAATTGAATTTATTTCAAAATATATTTTTTTTTTTATATCCACATCTCAAAATACTACACTTACCGACATACAGATCTTTATCCATTTCGATTTCTCTACAGTAACCCATGTATGCGATCGACCAAACAGCTGCAAATTGCATAGAAATACTTAATAAATAAATATCTTAGGACATCTTACCCAAATCGATCTAGTCCCACATCCCACAGTAAGGTCAATTAAGGCACTGGGATCACCGCGAGCTATCGGCTATAAACACGAACAAAAGATACGCACTACCGTGTAAATAAAAGAGACGCGTCGATACTCGCCCAACTATCAGCTATCTCCGCCGGGCGAGTATCGCCACGCCACGTCTCTTTTTTTGCATGGGAGTGCGTATCTTTTGTGTTCATAGCTTAGTAGCTCGCCGTGAGACCAGTGCCTAAGGCTAGTGATGTGGGGGGCAAGCGACTACACTATATTTTATATAATGGATAGATATATATTTGGTAGGTACTTAAATACATGGACAGCAACGACCGAGGAACAAAATGTTTGTGATAAATAAATACTCAAACACAGAAATAATTAAAACACATAAATGATTGCCGCGTGGTGACGGCAGTAAGAATACATTTGTCACCTCCCCAACTCTTCCCGTGGGTGTCGTAAGAGTCGACTAAGGGATTAAAGTGTCACTGACTATTTTTTTAATTTACTGATGATGATGGGCAGCAGCGTTATCATAGTGGACACACTACTGCGATCGCCCAGTGTGGCGATTACGAGCATATACTTCCTATTGCAACAATACGGACAGGTAGTGGGAGAGGCCTTTGTCCAGCAATGGACTGATATAGGCTGATAATGTAAACTTCGCTGGGATTGAAACGCGGATCCTTCAGTCTCGTACGCACCACTGCCAACTGACTAGTCGAGGTCGTTGTCATCATCATCATACATCATCAGCCTATGATAGTCCGTACTGCTGGCCGTAGGCCTCTCCTATTAACTATGCGTATAGACGCATAATATAGAAGGTAAATGCCCACTATCGCCACGCTGGGCAAGCGGATTGGCGATCGCAGTAATGTGTGCACTATGATGACGCTGCTGCCCATCATAAATCTTTTAGCAAATAATGGTCAGTGACACTTCAATCCCTTAGTCGACTCTTACGACACCCGCAGGAGGAGTTGGGGTGTATGTATTCTTACTGCCGTCACCACACGGCTTACGCAACACGGAGGTCGTTGTACTTAATGCGTCGAAAATGGAGGAGTATATTTACCGTCCATTTTAGCCAAGCAATTCATGAAGTCCATTGCGCAGTAACTAGTGAAACTCATGTACAGATAATCTATGGTACGCGCGCAGACCGCACCCGTCCTAGAAATACAATAAAATAAATAATTTTCAAGGAATGATTTTACATACATTTTTTTTATTTATTTGAAATGGGCTTACTCATGACCACATACTAGCTAAGGGAAAAGACGCCTACGATGGAGTGAATTTGCCCAGAAGGTGCCTATTCACCCTTAACTTGAAGGTTGACGGGTTATATGATCTCGGAAATATAGACGCCGGCAGGATATTCCACTACTTGGCAGTACGCATGAGGAAAGAAGACGCGAAACACTTCGTACGAATAAATGGAATATCTACGAAGATCTACCAAGTAAGATGGAACCCGGCCGTACGTCTAGAAGTTCGATGCTAAAATGGCGATGGCGGAATAAGCTCCTGAAGCTCTTGAGCACACTCCCCGAAGTGCAATCTGTAGAAAACTGACAGACTGGCAACTTTCCGCCGATCGGCTATTATTTAGTTCAATGGTGAGAGTCGCAAAATATGTAATTCCTACGTTACTAGAATATCAAAATACCATAGTCATAGGACACCAGAGACGCAGCATGACAGATTCCCACTATACCAGCATCTGATAATCTGCTAAAATTATTTGGCCATTTTTGTATTTGCGACTCTGATATTCTGCGAGTTTGGCATATTGTGACTGGGTGAATATCTGACCGCTTCAACTGCCTAATTTTGGTGGCATCATTTTTGTCGAAGTTTCTATTCGTTACAATGTCCTGATTTGTCATTTGAAGGAGGCACGGTACCTTATACAAGACGAAGTATAACATGAAAACGTTTAGAAACATCGGCAAAAATGATGCCACCAAAATTAGGCGGTTGAAACGCTCAGATATTCACCCGACCATGGTTTTCTGCTAGTCCGTTATTTGGTCACTTTGGTATTTTGAGGGTTTGTTATTTTGCGTCTATGGTATCCTATTGGTATTTTGCTATTCTTATGATGTAGGAATTACATGTTTTGCGACTCTGGTGGCCTACGACTCAGGTATTCGAAGACTGCGTTCTTTTGGGACTCTGTCATTCCACGAAGCTGCTATTTCGTGACGCTGGTATCGTGTTTGTGGAAGGCAAAAAGTTGTTCTTACCAAAGTTATGTTAAGAAATATATACATATTGCACCTGAGTAAATCTTCAATAAATTGTTGTTGGTAAGTGTTGTATTGATAAACTCTCTTTATTAATGATTGTTCAATAGGATCATATTCCTGTTTTTGAGCTCGTATTACCATTACAAAACTATATAACTTACAAGTATGCTTTCATGCATCGTACTCTCGAGTAATCGCATCTCTCATTAGTCAAGTTCCAGTATATTACTGAGGTTGGTAATGTTGGAACAAGAGGTCTGAAAAACAGGAACCATAGAAAATACAAATCAATTATGATTGTGAGGAATGCTACTTGCGTAGACACCCTGGCACCGTCCCTCTTCAACGAACTACTTTTAAGGCGGCCGCTGCTCAAAACATTAGGGGTTATTATCTCCTAATGTGTTCAAGGGATCGAAGTGTCACTTACCATTATTTGATAAAAGATTGGTGATGGGCAGCAGCGTCATCACAGTGGACACATTACTGCGATCGCCAACCCGCTTGCCCAGCGTGGCGATTATGGGCATTTACCTCCTAACGCGTCTGTACGCATAGTTAATAGGAGAGGCCTACGTCCAGCAGTGGACTATCATAGGCTGATGATGTGATGTGTGTGTTCAATGTACACATTAGGAGATAGTAAGAAAACATTTGTCATCACTGCAACTTCTCCTGCGGGTGTCGTAAAAGTCGACTAAGGGATTGAAGTGTCACTGACCATTATTTGATAAAAAAATGATGATGGGCCGCAGCGTCATCATAGTGGGCACATTACTGCGATAGCCAATCCACTTGCCCAGCGTGGCGATTATGGGCATTTACCTCCTAATGCGTCTATACGCATAGTTAATAGGAGAGACCTACGTCCAGCAGTGGACTATCATAGGCTGATGATGAATGTGTTCATACGCTTAGTTTATAGGAGAGGCCTACGTTCAGCAATGAACATGTGATGAGTGCCTTTCTCCAAACTGTTAATAAGGCAAGCGGTTCTGCTTTACAGGGTCAATACAGAGAATGGGGTATAAGAGAGGCCTATGCCCAGGGGCCCTACCGCGATACAAAAATGAAGTGTTGCGTCTCTCTTGCACTCGTGAATTCGTACGTAATTATGACAAGGAGGCGACACTTCGTTCGTAGTTCGCAGTAGGGCCTCAGCAGCGGACTGAGGTAGGCTGATGATATACAAGGTGCCCATGAGGAAAGGGAAAAATTCTAACAGTATATTCCTGAGACTAAAAGAAGCAACAAATGTTAAATGAGTTTTGGTAAAATATAAAAAAAAAAAAATTAAGTATTTTTTTTATGTTTTGAATGCTTTAATACACAAAAAAAGGATTTCATTAATGAAACTATCGCAAAAAATGCATTTTAGAGTTTTTTTTTTACATTTGCTATGGTAACTAAAGGTTTTTTTGTTCATTTGATGTCTGTCAATGAAGTGTGACAATACTAGGATAACATGCGTCTATCATAGCGTAACGGTCTAAAACGGTTTTAAGAAAAAATCGAATTTTCTCTTAAAATAGACTGAATCTAGAAAACTTCATATGACATTTTTTACTTCAAAGGTCAGAAATCCGCTCTTGAATTTTTTCCCTTTCCTCATGGGCACATTGTATTATAATTATGTGATGTGGGATGTGGGAATGTATGTGAAACTCACGCCAACTGTTGCGGGTTACTGACTTTCCACGGATACTTAGGGTCTATACGTCCTCCCCATCCCCACCGTCTGAAGTAATTCGTTGTAGTTGTCTGAGGACATGATTTAGTATTAAATATACCGTGTGTAAATCTAATTCGGGCGACAAATTCAACCAGGCATGGGAGTCATTAGTGTAATCATGGATTACGAGGTTTCTTTTTAAGTAAACAAATAAATAATAAATATCGTGGGACATCTTACACAAATCGACCTATTCCCAGGGTAAGCTTAATGAAGGCTTGTGATGTGAGTACCAGACAACGATATATATAATAGATAGAATGAAATACATAGACAGCCACGACCTAGAAACAAATATTTGTGATAAATAAATACACAAATAATGCCCTCGCCGGGAATCGTACCCGGAACCTCCAGCTTCGTAGGCAGAGTCACTACCAATTAGGCAACGGAGGCTGAGTAATATTGCGACATAACATTATTGGCTTATTTTTATGGTGTTATTTAAAATCAAAAGTATACAGGGTGATTACGTGGTCGTGATCCCAACTGTGAAAAATGCGTTAAGATGGTCTTTCAAAACAATGTTTCCCATGGGACCTATATGAACCAACTTACCTACTTTTTTACGACTAGTTATGTTCGAGTTTATTAATATGTATACATTTCTCCATACTAATTCCTTGCAAACGTGTTTACATAATTATGAAACAAGACTGGAAGTTATGAACACTTCGGCACCGGTATTAAATCAATAATTTTTTTTTCGTGATATTGATATTTTGTTGCATGAATAAGTTTTATTCAGAAAGACCATCAAAGTTTCATTCAGACGGTTTTAGGTATTGTATCGGTAGACAGTGTAGACGAGCTTTTATTACCTAGTGACGTAGAGAGTGTTGTGTGCACGCTTTCCGACAAAAGTGACAATGAGGGTAGTTTTCCTCCTTCGCCGCCCCCGCCAGCGCTGCCCGCGGCCAGCACCCGCTCTAGCAGAGCGCAAGCCCGCAGTACACGTCGAGCTTTGGTCGCGGATACTCCGTGATGAGGATCGAAACATGTCGAGCAATTATCGACTTAAATTACGTGAGTTTGATAAATATTTAAACAAGACCATCTTAACACGCTTTTCACAGTTGGTATCACGACCCCGTTATCACACTGTATAAAAATAAATAATGATATATGAATAAGTATATTTGCGTGCACGCCACGCAAGCAGTGTGCCATCTAATATGACATTTACATACGCTACAACGCGCACGCCACGCAGACGCACACGCAACGCACACGCAACTAGTGTGTCTTGGCCTTTAATCTGTCTCACTAACTCTCTAACAAACGCTAAATATGCCGTATGTATATAACTAAAAAGGACGCATCTCCCTTATGCCATGGCCACGACATCGGTCTAAGGCGACCGGCTTAGCGGAAGACGTATGGTGCTCCCTCTCGTACCTATATCGGCATCCCGATTCGCTCGCCGCTGGTCGCCTTAAGGTGCGTGCAGACTAAAAGAGCATTCGCTGTACGAAATTCGATCGTTAAGGTGCGGTTAAGCTAAAAGAGCATTCGCTGTTCTAACCTCCCACTCTACGAAATTCTATCGGTACACGTGATTGGTTGATTTCGTAGAACGGGCGCTAGAACAGCGAATGCTCTTTGGTTTAAACGCACCTTTACGCGAAACGTGATTTGTTGATTTCGTAGAGTGGAGGATAGAACAGCGAATGCTCTTTTGGTCTGCACGCACCTTTAGACCAATGTCGTGGCCGGGCCGATAGAACTACTATAAGAGAATGCGTCATTTTTACTTAGCACGACAGAAATGGCTAGTAAGAAAATGGTTATGAGTTATGATTATGAACCTCATATTGTCTTCTATCGTCGTCTGGTTTCCTTAGACCAGCTAGCCCGCAGGTATGTCTTCGCACCGGTGGGCAAGTTACTGGGTAATATACTGAAAACAAAGTCCGGGTGAAATAGTAAGTAATTGTCTAGAAAAAATCCAAAACAAAACGAATCATCAAAGTGAAAAAGATCATGAATATTTTGGGACATCTTACACAAATCGACCTACTCCCGCGGTAAGCTTAATTAAGGCTTGTGATGTGGGTATCAAGCGACGATATACGATTATATAACAGATAGATAAATCTATATATAAATAGACAGCCACGACCAGGGAACAGATATTTGTGTTAAATAAATATTCAAATCGCCGAAATTTGAACCAGGAATCTCCAGCTTCGTAGGCAGAATCACTAGCATCTTGGCTACGGTGGCTGACAAAAGATCATCTGATCTGAGATCATCAAAATGTTCAAGTCCTTGAAATTGAAGAACTCCGAAGACCTTTGGGGAATCTCTGTGAAAGTCATGCAATCTGTTATCGATGTTATTCCACCGTACTTAGCAAATGTGTTTAATGCGTGTGTAAGAGAATGTGTGTTTCCCGATCTAATGAAGTACAGCAAAGTGATTCCTCTATTTAAATCAGGAAACAAATATGACCTTGGAAACTTTAGACCTATATCCATACTTCCTGTTCTGAGTAAAGTGTTTGAGAAAATCATATTGAACCAACTGGTTCAACATTTCAACAGGAATGAACTGCTTCAGAATCAGCAATTTGGGTTTACAAGAGGTTGTTCAACTACAGACGCCGCCTCAGTACTAATCAAGCATATTTACGACGCCTGGGAAAATTCGCAAGATGCTATTGGTGTCTTCTGCGACCTCTCCAAAGCATTCGATTGCGTGGATCATGATACACTATTACACAAGCTAAAATACTATGGATTGTCAGTGGAAGCTCTCCACCTTGTCTGTTCTTACTTAAATTTAAGAACCCAGAAAGTGGTTGTAAATGGAACTGAGTCTTGTGGCAAGACTGTAAAGCTTGGAGTACCTCAGGGTTCTATTCTGGGGCCTTTCCTCTTCCTGGTGTACATAAATGACTTGCCGAACCTTGTAAAAGATAAATGTGACATAGTTCTGTTTGCTGATGATACATCGTTAATTTTCAAAGTTGACAGAAAACAAATTGACTACAGACAAGTCAATGAAACTTTGAAAGAGGTATCAGAGTGGTTCACAGCAAATAATTTACTTCTTAATGCGAAGAAGACCAAATGTGTAAGATTCTCGCTTCCAAATGTAAGAAAGTCTGAAACTATTATCACGTTAAATGGTGAGAAGCTAGACCTTGTTGATAATGCACTTTTTCTGGGCCTTACCTTGGACAGCAATCTGCAATGGGCTCCTCACATATCTACCCTGGCAAAAAGGCTGAGCTCTGCCGCGTATGCAGTTAGAAGAATCCGACAGTTCACTGACGTGGAGACAGCTCGCCTAGTTTACTTTAGTTACTTTCACAGTATTATGTCTTATGGCATACTGGTTTGGGGCAAAGCAGCAGATTTGGACACCATCTTCATTCTTCAGAAGAGAGCTATTCGATCGATTTACAATATGAGCTCTCGCGACTCACTGAGAGAACGATTTAAGGAAATAGATATTCTCACAGTAGCTTCACAATACATACTGGATGTGATAATGTACACACATAAGAATATTAAATCCTTTAAAAAGCTTTCTGACATTCACAGCCGCAACACACGGAACAAGCATAAGTTATTGGTTACCAAGTTTCGTCTACAGAAAGTAAAAAAGTCGTTTGTTGGAAACTGTGTTACCTTTTTCAACAAAGTACCCTTAGAGGCATGGGAACTGCCCTATAATTCATTCAAAATGTACATCAAAAATGGTCTTCTCAAAAAGGGTTATTATAAAGTTGACGATTACTTGAATGACGAGGAACCATGGCCGTGTCTTCAGTCTCAAGAGCTGTCTTAGATTTACATGACATTGACTTGAATACATATTAGTTATGTATTTTGTAGACTTAGTTTATAAGACTGTTAGCTTAACAGCCTCTTTATTACTATTTTTTTTTTGACGTTTGGAGAGCCTTTACACCTCCAAAATTATTAATTTTATTTATTATTCTTAGCATCTAATTTCTTTGACCGTGGAGAACTTTTACATCTCCTCACTTAATATTTATTTCACCATGGAGCCCATTTATCTCCTTATATAGCAAAATTTTGACTTATTGGATACATAATAATTATGTATTCTGTAGCACTAGTTTACAAGACTTTTAGTTTAACTGTCTTCTGACATGAAACATTTGTTTCATGTACCTTTTTATTTACTTTTTATTGACATTTGGAGATTCTTTACACCTCCAAATCATTATTATTATTATTTATTAACTGACATTGGGGACACTTTACATCTCCAAAATTATGTATTATTGACATTAGAGAATATACATCTCTAGTTTAATTTAATATTAGAGTTTATTTTACTGTAATGTCATATTTAAATAGGTATTGGCTGTTGTCTTTTAAATAATAAGAATAGTTGCTTTGTGATTGTCACTAAATTGTCACTAAATTGTTAATTTTCTATTTTATTATTATTGTTAAAATCATGACGATTAGAGACCTTTTACATCTCTAAATCTTAATATCTCTTTATTCTGACAACTAGAGGACCTTTACATCTCTAGTAGTATTAGATATAGATACTTAATAATGTTGCGAACTTGTACAATAATAATTATTTTTGTTTAATATTATGATCCTTTATTTATTTCTGTCTTTTATAAAAATGTCTATAATAATCTTTTCTTTTATGTAATACATTCTTTAATGCATGCTATTTTAATAAGATGTATTATTATACTGTTTTGAAAAAATAAGTCCACCTGAGTTTCTTACTGGTTCTTCTCAGGAACGGCGTAGGGTTTGAACCAGTAGTAGATTTTTTTCTCTCATGTCAGACGATTCGAAAGTGCTTATTAATAAGCTTACTTGAATAAAGAATAGTTTGACTTTGACTTTGACTTTGAATGATCAAAATTCTTGGGAACCATGTTTGAATGCTTAGATCCACTTTTACAATCTAGGGTTTGTCAACTAACCTGAGGTTAACTTAGTTAATATTCAAGTATCGGACAAACGCGCGTCCTTTCGAAAACATAACCCTGTTCCGTATGGTAGAGACTTCCTTATCTTATGATGTTAACATATTTTATTAATTTAAGATATTTATTTATTTCTTTAAGATATTTTTTTTATAATACGAACACAAAGTATTATTTAGGAGATCCCCAACTATTTCTAGATACTTGTGCACACCATAATTGTTCGAAACGTCGTTACAACGTTAATAAATATACTTAAGCGATATAATTCGTTTCAATCGTTTTATTTCATGAATAACTATCGCGGTAACCGAAGAAGATAATTATATACTCCATATATCACAATTAAATATCAAAAATTCTAAGTCGTTTATTTGTCATAAATTCACAATCAGGGTACATACATACAGGTAAGAAGGAGTTAGGATCTCCTAAATAGATAATTTGTGATAATGTTATTAAAAAAAGATCTTATAAAATTATGTTAACATCATAAGATAAGGAAGTCTCTACTGTACGGAACAGGGTTATTTTTTCGAAATGACGGGCGTTTGTCCGATCCTTGTTAATATTATAATAGATTTATTTTGGGTTCGTTGCCCTGCATTGTGCAGAGGGCCTTAGAAGTACACCCTTAATACCATGTTACATATTGTGACTTTCTTACAAGAGAGTCAGACACAGACAGAGTCATTAATGCAGGGAAAATTACTAGTAAATAAATGAATGCCGTGTGGTGACGGCAGTAAGAATACATTTGTCACCACCCCAACTCCTCCTGCGGGTGCCGTAAGAGTCGACTAAGGGATTGAAGTGTCACTGACCTTTATTTGATAAAGATTGATGATGGGCAGCAGCGTCATCATAGTGGACACATTACTGCGATCGCCAATCCGCTTGCCCAGCTTGGCGATTATGGGCATTTACCTCCTAATGCGTCTATACGCATAGTCAGTAGGAGAGGCCTACGTCCAGCAGTGAACTATCATAGGCTGATGATGTATACGAGTATGATGTATGTAAATAAATGGTCGCCGATGGCCGGGCCGTTGGAGCGGAAAGGTTCTCGAGTGGCGGCCACGTACCAGAAGGCGCAGCGTGGGTAGGCCAACCACAAGGTGGACAGATGACCTGGTGAAGGTCGCAGGAGTCCGCTGGATGCGGGTAGCACAGGACCGGTCATTGTCGCAAACTTTGGGGGAGGCCTATGTTCAGCAGTGGACGTCTTTCGGCTGATATGAGGAAATTAATGGTACTTACACTGCAAACAAGTAATAAAGAACATAATGAATAGGTACTGAAACTGACATGTTA
>JALPQI010018776.1:0-18372 GCA_025490895.1 Thaumatotibia leucotreta
GTCATACATTTTCGAGATCTATTCAAGTGTTTGCTTAGTAGTTATGACATGTTGGTTAGCGGTTAGTGATTCTTTAAATAATATAGGCATGCTAAGGCTATTACGTATAATCTTTGAAGTTATTCATACCTGCTGATGATACAATGTGTATCTCCTTGATAATGGGATAATTCTTTGAATATTTAAGTTATCCCGTTCAGGTTTTCTGGCCTATTACAGTGCAGTACATTCTAATTATAAGTATTTAGAGCATACTAAATAACGATTGTACACTACTAAAAAGCAAAAAATAAAATATTTTAAAATAAAAATAAAACCGCCTTCAAAAATTCGCCCGAACTAAAAAATAAAAAATAATTTTAGTTCCTACTTCTTAGGATTTCCTACCCAAACCTTTTACCCTATTCTTTGAAATAAAATATTATGGCTAGGTATCCTACAGATTTCTTAGAAGTCGGTGCCAAGCCAAATAATATATGTTCACTTCGGGAGTATATGACTGTATTTGATAGAGCTTTGAAACTTACTGTCACTCTGGTTATGCTTTCATCAAAATGACTGAGGTACTTAGATCATTCTGTTGATAAAAACATAATCGAAGTGACCGTAAGGTACAAAGCTCTATCTAATATATACCTATATATAAACGTATTTGGCTTGGCACCGACTTCTAAGAAATCTGTAGGATACCTAGCCATAATATTTTATTTCAATGAATAGGGTAAAAGGTTTAAAGGTTTGGGTAGGAAATCCTAAGAAGTAGGAACTAAAATTATTTTTTATTTTTTAGTTCGGGCGAATTTTTGAAGGCGGTTTTATTTTTATTTTAAAATATTTTATTAACTATTAATTAGATAAGGATTTCCACTTATATTACAAGTTACAAAGTATCGGGAAAGCTTAGACAAGTTGTCAACCGCTATCGCTTAATCGTCAATCCTAAACGAAAGGTAGCTGACTGTCTTTGTCGCACTAATATGAAAAAGTGACAGAGAGGGAAAACTACGATACGCTACTAAGCGTTAGCGATTGGCAACTTGGCTAAGCAACCTGGTCTGATATCAGACAAATATATAATAAAGAGTGTACAGGGGCGCTACCATGACGTCATAAATGCGATTCAGTTTAGGTCCAGTCTGTCAGTTGTTGACAGTTATTCTACGGAACTGACATATCCCGATACAAAGTAGGTCCTAAACTGAATTGCATTAGTAGATCGTGGTAGCCCCCCTGAATGGCCTGAATTAACCTTGTAGAGCCTTACCACATAACGTTCAGTCTCGTCAGTGGCAGAAGATGCGGAACAGCTTGAAGCAGGACTCGTCGTTAACGGTCTTTGTCGCACTAATATGAAAGAGTGACAGAGAGGGAAAACTACGATACGCTACTAAGCGTTAGCGATTAGTAACTTGGCTAAGCATCCTAGTCTGATATCAGGCAAATATACAGGGTTGAAAGGGACGACGTTCCTTCCCGCCACCGACCGAGTCTACCAACCATTACGATGAACTTTCAGTATGGGACCAACATCGAAATATATAAAAAAAATTATCTCTCATACAAAGTGAGTGATTAGTTAGAGTTCAATAGTATGGAAAAGTCAATTTTCCATGTACGCTTTCGATGTTGGTCCCATTCTGAAAGCTCATCGTAATGGTTGGTAGACTCGGTCGGTAGCGGGAAGGAACGTCGTCCCTTTCCACCCTATATAATAAAGACTAAAGAGTGTAGATACACTGTACAAGGGAGCTACCATGACGTCGTAAATGTGTTTCAGTTTAGGTTCGGCTAGTCAGTTTTTGACAGTTATTCTATGGAACTATCCTAAACTGAAACACGTTCGTAGATCGTAGTGGCCCTCCTGAATTAATCTTGTAGAACCTCACCACATAACGTTCAGTCTCGTCAGCATCCTGCACCAGGTCTGCCAGAAGGCAGAAGATGCGGAACAGCTTGAAGACGGATTCGTCGTCGAACACCGGTTTGTCGCGGCTCAGGTGCTGCTTGCGGCATACCAGCCAGCACACCTGGAAGTTGGTGACTTTTAATTTTTTTTTTTAAGGCCTTAAATCTTAAAAATTTTTTTTTTACTCAGTGTTAAGTGATCAGAATCAGTCAAAAGACTCTGACTTTTAATTGTAGTTGTGGAATCCTAAAGCCGCGCATCCACTTGTTTTTCACTTGTTCGTGGGCTGATTAACAGTCATCGGTTTTTTGGATTCACCCGGCGGGTCTCCTATAGTAACTTGAAAAATAAACTTTAATTATTTACACGTATTTCCATGCAATTTGTCATGTTACTGTTCATAATGTAATATAATAGTATTAATTTTTTTTATAGCCTCACCCGTAATTTTTTATACGCGAAATCCCGCGAGGGTGAATACAAAAAACCGATCACTGCTGATTAATGAACATTCTGCTATGTGAAATGATGTTTTCAGAAGCTTTTATATAGACAAGACCTTGTATGTATCAGTTGTCAACTCGTCTTCATGAGCTGTTTCAGGGTTAACTAAACTTAGTCTACCTATATAATATTGCATTTTATTTTTTATGTTGGCACAACAAAGTGGCTCCACTCCACCTGATCGTAAGTGAAAAGTAGAGCCCAAATCCCCAATCAGTAACCTGTTAGTTGCCACCGCCTTGCTGGCCCGCTAGATGCTTCTTCACGCTTCGTTTAAAGGGTCCCAACTTATAGGTATGCGGAAACACATGTGCCGGTAAAGAATTCCACTTTTTAATAGTCCGGCATATGAAGGAATTACCGAATGTGTATGGCGTCCTCACTGCAGTTTGTTCGGATATTGAAGAAATATTTAAGGTATGGGCGTGTATTCCTGCCATACGCCATAATATTCCGCAAATTGGTGAAGGAAGTAACTGGTGAATCCCCTTATTCATAAACGTCTCATAACTTATCAACCCGATAAGTATCCTTTATCCCTTTCGGCCATATTGATACGACCGAAAGGGACTAACGATACCTGGGATTACTAAGTTAGGAAACGTTTATAATTAAGTTAAGCACATATAAAATCGGTGTTAACTGGGTTTTAGCTGGTAAGAGTCTGGCACTGCCTGAGCCCTCTATTCTCCAGTCCATGAGAATTTTTCACCATTAACACACCGCATTCGCAAGGACTCACGTCTTTGTCGAAAAATCTATAACAAAAATTAGGTCTAGGGGGGAAGAAGTTTATGTTAGCAGAGAAACTCGTCGATGCGATGAGCGGAGCACAGTGGATTAGAAGAGTGAGGTTTTAGCATTGAAAAACACTACGTCCATAAGCAGCCATGTATTCTTCATAAATACGTAACCGTTTAAGTACACCGTTGAATGTTATAAAATTAACTTATTAATATAAATGATGTTGAGACAGAATTACATCGTTGGAGATCAGAGATCGGAGGAAAAAACAAGTGACAGCTATGCTGTTGCCAGTGTCTAAAACTAAAAACATAAGGATGCCCATGTATGAGCTAGTCGTATAAAGGTGTGCTATAGACTATCCAACAGTTTACCCACCTCACTGATCTTGGTCTCGTATTCCCTGACGACGTGCAGCGACGTGGTCTTCGGCAGACTGAATACCTCCTGCTGCAGATAGTGTTTGAACTCTGCGAAGGTCAGCTCCGAGGTGGGACGGTAGTGATCCAGACCTTTCTCGACGCCGTACAAGTCAAGCAGGGTTCCGATGTTTGCTGTCAGCACCTGGAGAACACATTGTTTTTTAGAAATAGATATAGAAATAACTTTATTCGTAACATACACACACAGAAAAATCACAAAATACAGAAACGAAAAAAAGGTACATTAGAAGGAGATTATACATATTATAAATCTAACTATTTTGGGACATCTTACACAAATCGACCTATGTGACTACCAAGCGACGATATAATATAATAGGTAGATACATATAGATACAAATACATAGACAGCCATGACCAAGGAACAAATATTTGTAATGAATAAATACACAAATAATGCCTTCGCCGGGATTCGAAACCGGAACCTCCAGCTTCGTAGGCAGGGTCACTACCAACTAGACTACGGAGGCTGACAATGGTCGGCATATTGAGAGTCGTGGTCACCTATCATCTAATTAAAGTCTTAGTCTGCAATCAATGAAAGTCTTAAAGTATAAAACATAGCACATTAATTTACTTCCAATCAAATTATAAAGATAAAGCGCATAAACTTGGGTGCAATGGCTAGCGACGTCACATCGAACTAAAATTCCCAACGTTTTAAAAATATCCTTTAACCCCGTAACTTTTTACGTCGATTTATGTTATCCTTGAGACCTTAAAAGTAGCTGTTAGTAATTACGAGAAGCTTCTCCGAAAAATTCCTTGCTGATTATCGGTGATAATGAGTCGGGGGCACGCGATGACAGTGTCGACTTTCAAAGGGTTAAACTCGGCGTACACTTCAAGATATAAATTGAGAAGCTCGAGACCACTAAAATTTTGGTTCCTTTCTAATTAAAGTACCTATGCACAAATCATAGGCTCTAAGAATAACATTTTGTTGTGCGCAAAAAAACGCAATTATGTTCGAAAAATATTCTCAGAGATTACGTAAAAAAAGTTGACTCCATACTTCATACTACCTAAGGCTTTCAAGCATAGCCAGTTCTCTGTATGTACAGTAAATATAATTATCATTCAATATAATATACATATGTAGAGGCCTGTAGACTTAATGATAACATCTATCTATCTATTCAGCCTGTGTCCGCCCACTGCTTGGTATAGCCTCTTCTTTATTACGCCACTTTCCTCGGTCCTGTGCATGTCGCATACTCTGCTTTGTTGCCGTTCGGCAGATATCGTAGAATATGATTATAATAACATATTAAGTATATGGTTCTGTGTTTATCGTTTGTCAATGAATCACTGCCAAATTGCCATCATCCAACAAGCAGGTACGCAAAGTATGAAACCAATACACAGCATAGTAAATGTGAACCCAGACCACCACTAGGTAAGGTATGCCTCAAGGTGCATTCAGACCAAACGAGCATTCGCTAATATTTTAAAGACAAACGGGTCTTAATCGCGTAAACTTACGTTTCATTATATCCTGACGTCCTGCGACCACGGGTGTAACGTCATGCCCAAAACCCCCTACTCTACAAAATTCGATCATTACACAAAACGTGATTCGTTGATTTCGTAGAGTGGGGGATAGAATAGCGAATGCTCGTTTGGTCTGAATGCACCTTTACCGATTATTACACTGGATAATCTTCGCTTTCATTACAGTACAAGCCGTCACGACCACGAAACCACACAAGACTCGTATTATGTTTCTTTATCTCAGTAATGAGCAACGAAGTGAGTAAGCTGACGACAGTGATGTATGTATGTAATAATACATACTATGTATCATAGTAACTTGTAGGTTGGTTGCGTGTTTTAGTAATGAGTAGCACTCCTTATTGAGAGAGGCTAAATAATTTGTCAACAAATTGTTGACCTAGACGGTAGGTAGGTCAATATAATTGCGAAAACTTGTATGTAAAAATGTACTTTACATTTTAGTTGGAAATGTTATTATCTAGTAGTCTCTCGACGAATGTGTCAACAGTAAAGTTAAATTAAATATTGGCGTAGGTAATTTCGCTATGGTTTCTGAAACCATTTTAAAGTACCTACTTATGATATGTGTTTAAATAAAGTAATGTATGCAACTATACATAATTAATCAGGCCCTTAAATACTCGTGTGAAACTATGTTTAATGCCTCTCATTAGGCTGCATAAACTACTATTGAATAGGTACTTTGAATAACACATGAGAGTACCTATAGTAAAGTTGGCACAAAATGATTACCTATAATACTTACTTATGTACCTATCTAGTTTGTGTACAGTCGATATGTTTACATTGTTTCAAGTTATCATTGGAATTAAGGAAAAAAAGTATAAACATACTCATGCCCTTGACTGTACTGAACCAGTCAAGAGTGACTCACCGAGGAATGACCTATCGCCCACACTAACTCGATATACGATTATGATTATGCTTGATGTAACTACCTATACAGGGTGAAACATGAGTCGTGAACAGTAATACGTTTTTGTAACTCTATAAACTATAAAGTTACTTAAAAATTCACAAGTTATTTATTTATTTTTGGGTCTATGTTTTTGTATTTTTTGGCTTTAGGATATCCAAAATAATTTTTAAGATAAATTAATGAAATAATTTCAATCAACTCTTCAAATTGAAGTAATTAATAACGGCAATTTTGTCATTTCGTGTAAATTTAATTGATATTTATTACATTTAACGTTTTAAATAGCCGTTATAATTTCTAAAAAACAATTTAAACATTAGGAAATGAAAAAAACACGATTATTTCTAAGGAACTTGTGAGGCATTCAATTGTTAGTTGTTTATAGAGTTAGAAAAACGTATTACTGGGGTGCGATTTTTGAATTTCACCAGTGACTTAATCTCACCGAAAACAAGTGTTTTCCCTTGAGTTCGTCTCTTTGAAATGTCAGTGGTGACTAGAATTGTCATCTAATTAACTAGGAGGTCTTAAATTAGATAACTTTAGTCCTTTTTTGTTGCTACTGCAATTTCAGAATTTACAATATAAGTTGTCCAGAACCCCTTCGAAATCTATTCTTCCAAGCTCTTTTTTTATTCTTCACTGCTCGATTTCGTGTTCTGCAAAAGTGACCAATATTTCTGGTTAATCTCCATGTTTTTTTTTTAAATATACCCCTGCCTTGGGCGCAGTAATACTCTGTGAAGGGAATTATGTCACATATTATGTGATTTTTTTAGGGTCTTAAATCAATTATTTAATCCTATACAAATTTTAGTCCCTTTGGCATAGTTTTATGAAGCGAAGTCAGTGCCAAAAAGTATCAAGGATATAATACATAAGTCAAGGATATCTTAAGGAACACGGGAAGAATGACCAGATATGACTGACGACAGTCTCATAACTTAAAAAACTGCATACAAAAAAGAAAAAAAAAATTGGATATGGTAGTTTGGAAGAGGTTTCGAAGAAGCTGTACTGTGAGTAGGTATGTACCTGAAATGCAGTAGTGACACAAAAGTACTACAGTCAGCTAAGTTAAGACTTCCTGGTTAATTTCCAAAGCTTGAAATTATAGCTACCAAACTATACCGATCAGATTTTATAATTTGAAATTTACAGTTTTTTATCGGCACATGCCTTAAATAGTAAAATTAGTCCAAAGGAGAAACTACGTAAAATCTCGCCTACAATATTATGTTGAAATTAGTCAACCTTGAGTCTGGCACGTCCATGTTTTTTGCATTGGGTCATAACTAAAAGTAGGTATAATGTTAAAGTCGGCAGCTTTGCAAAAACTATGACAATGTTAATGATACCTACCGTGGATAATATCCCTTGCTCCCCGTAGATAACCAAGTTTGATAACTGGCTATGTACAAGGAAAAAATATTCCGGTTTTATAACCGGGTTATGAAACGGGATTTTTTTTTCCTCGTAGAAAACCTTTGTTTTATTCAGTTTTCTACGAGGAATTTCTTTTCTTGTTTGATAACCCGGTCATGAAACAGGAATTACTTTTCCTGGTAGAAAACTGTTATTTTATTTGGTTTTCTATGAGGAATAAACTTTTCTTCGTAGCTAACCTAGTTATCAAACGGGAATTATATTTTCCTAGTAGAAAACAGTCATTATAGGTTTTCTATGTGGTTTCGAAATTTTTATTTATTTGTGGAAAATTATGATACTGAACTAGTATTTCAATACAATTTTTTTATTTTATTGTTTAAACCAAAAGTATTACAACTTCGTAAGTACATTTTAATAATTAAAAAAATAAGTAGGTATATAAGTATGTAAAAAACTAAAAGAACGGAGAAATTTTCTCAAGGCAATGCCCCACGGTAATTATGTTTTCTTGAAGTTGGGTTATTGCTTTATGTATACGGATATTTACCGCAACATCTATGGCTGCTCTCTTCTTAATTGTGAACCTTTTGTTCACTCTTGAATGTGAAATTCCGTAATATTTTGCGTCATTTTGTAGAACCGATAGTAAATGCGGAAGTTTAGGGTTTTTTCGGCCTACAAAACGATTTAATCTGGAATTCCAGCCTTCTGCAAAGTTTGTCGTCCGGTGTTCTTGACCGTGACAGCACCAAATTTGTTGAAAGTTTGTGTCTTTTACCCAATTGTTCAACATATACTTGTTAAAGTTTTAGAAAAAATCCTACACTTCCGCATTTACTATCGGTTCTACAAAATGACGCAAAATATTACGGAATTTCACATTCAAGAGTGAACAAAAGGTTCACAATTAAGAAGAGAGCAGCCATAGATGTTGCGGTAAATATCCGTATACATAAAGCAATAACCCAACTTCAAGAAAACATAATTACCGTGGGGCATTGCCTTGAGAAAATTTCTCCGTTCTTTTAGTTTTTTACATACTTATATACTTATTTTTTTAATTATTAAAATGTACTTACGAAGTTGTAATACTTTTGGTTTAAACAATAAAATAAAAAAATTGTATTGAAGTACTAGTTTAGTACCATAATTTTCCACAAATAAATAAAAATTTCGAAACCACATAGAAAACCTATAATGACGGTTTTCTACTAGGAAAATATAATTCCCGTTTGATAACTAGGTTAGCTACGAAGAAAAGTTTATTCCTCATAGAAAACCAAATAAAATAACAGTTTTCTACCAGGAAAAGTAATTCCTGTTTCATGACCGGGTTATCAAACAAGAAAAGAAATTCCTCGTAGAAAACTGAATAAAATAAAGGTTTTCTACGAGGAAAAAAAAATCCCGTTTCATAACCCGGTTATAAAACCGGAATATTTTTTCCTTGTACATAGCCAGTTATCAAACTTGGTTATCTACGGGGAGCAAAGGGATAATATTACACCTCAGTAGGTAGGTATAAACTGTTGATTATTATTGATTGAAGTTGCTGGTAGTGTTGTTGGGAAACCAAACTTAGCAGGGTATTTATCTCTATTCGGCCACGTTACGCTGGGCCGAATATACATAGGAATATACGAGTACCTCCGCAGCCTGCTAACGCTAGTTTCCCGGCGTTTGCTGTAATGTACTATTTCAGTTATTCAGTTTTTCCCGGCCTCCGTAGTATAATAGTATATCAGGGGACAATCAGGGCACTCGCCCCCCCTGACACTGGACTTCGGTATGCCTGGGTGCTGTTTTAAGTATACAATAGGTATTGGCAGCCACAAAGGCAGAAAAATAGGGCAGTGCCCTCTCCCCCTGAACGAAGTTCTGGATCCGCGCCTGTTGTCAGTTCCATAAATGTAGGTATTGTTCAGCCAGACAACTTTGTAGATGATTTAGATGAGTCATGAAATGCACTGAGTCCTGTTATGTCGAGTTTTTTGTTTCTGACTACTGCATTCACTTTAGGCAAGTGCTACGTAATATTTTAAGGTAGCTACGCAAGTAAGTATTTAGGTACTATTGTCTATTCATATTTTAAACAATGATGAATTTAAAACAAATACTTGGAAATGGGTCAAAATTCTTTTCGTTGTCTTGTTTTATACCACTTTGTCACGATTTTAATCGCTATCTCGACTCAGTATTAAAAAAAATCGGTGCACTTGTATTTCTTTTTCACGTTAGATTTTAATCCATACATTAGAAATTGAAAACAAAGCATCATACAAAAATCACCACTGCGTCACGTTTTTTAGGGACACAAATTAAGACAACGAAAATAATTTTGACCCAAACATATAAAAGCTATTTCAGCTTGTACAATTGTATACCTACATATTTATGCCTTTGACATACCCAAATAATACCTATTATGTTTATACAATATTTAATGTGGAAGTAAACATATAGAGACATACCTAATTATGTGTGCGCTGCCAGTAGAAAATGAGTTAATGTGTCCAACTATTCAGAATAAATCAAAATACCTTAGTGATTTATTATGTGTTATTAGAGTCGTAACACTACTGACATATTTACATCTATGGCATTGCTTGCATTATTTTTTTATAATTTACATAATAAGTTAAATAAATCCATACTTATTCTGTGCAAGTGGATCACCTTGTCACGTAATGTACCTAAGCCATCCTCTGCTTATATGTCGCATAATACCGTCTATGTAAGTAACTATTTAATTTATAGGCAGTCTAATAATTTATTTACTTTTGTATGATGCTGTTTATTGTGATGATCAAATATCTTTAATTCTATATTAAAATAAGCTAGTATTCAACACATTCTTCCTCGTTTCGAAAATAAACTCACAAGTTTATAGTAAATATTTAATTGAGTTATTTTTTTTTACTAAATATTACTGTTATAAAAAAAATTGACTGTGACTCATATATTATACTATATTAGAGCAGATTACCCTATAAATGTTTTGGACGGTTGTGATATTTGCCGAAAGGTTTGACATTTTGGAAGGATATTAAATAGGGGTGTCGATAACTACACGTTAAACAACGAATAAAATGTTATTTACAGACAAATAAAAGCTACCTTTTAAAACATAGTAATATTAAATTTTAAATGAAAAATTCAGTTCTAACAAAACCGTCTATGAACTATAAAATCACCGATCCAAATACTCACACTGGACTGCCAACGTGTAGGAAGATGAATTCTAATGCATTAAACTATCGTAGTTCGATCTGGATGGACGCTGATTTGAAGTGAAGATCGTAGGTCGATCTGGATGGACGCTGATTTGAAGTGAAGATCGTAGTTCGATCTGGATGGACGCTGATTTGAAATGAAGATCGTAGTTCGATCTGGATGGACGCTGATTTGAAGTGAAGATCGTAGTTCGATCTGGATGGACGCTGATTTGAAGTGAAGTGTATGATAATTAACCAATTCGAACTTTATAGGCAGCGGGAACTATGTCGAAGTGATGAGTGATGCTGAATGCATGATGTGAATGAAATCTTTTACTAGATACTTACTTGTCAGGTTCTTGAAACCCGGGAATCATGTCAAAGTAACGACATAAAACAAATTGCATGAAATTGACAGCCTCCGTAGTCTAGTTGGTAGTGATTCTGTCTACAAAGCTGGAGGTTCCGGGTTCGATTCCAAATCGAAAAAGTGAAAATCTCAGTCGCCCCATGTATAGATAGATAGATAAAATACTTTATTCATGTCCACAACATAGCTCAGCAGATCAGGACCTGTCATACTGAGCAACTTTTACTAATAGGTATACCCTGAAAACGCGAAAAAGTTGTTTGTTTATTCATTAATTTTGTTGACAGTGACACAAACTTCCCTGAAGTCTGAACTGGTGGTTATAACTGGAATTTTATTAATAGTGGTGGGATTATCAGTCATTAGGTATATTTTGTAAAACTTAAAACAAATCACATATTTTGATGTTAGTTATAATATAATTCTAAAAATTCATCCTTGCATGTTGTAAGAACGATCCATGACTTTATTAATCGAGTATCTACGTGTTTAGTATTTTAGGAATGTTAACGTATAGGTACTAATTTGCATCGGTGGCGCCAAGACATCCGGTTTTAACTAAGTAACTTTACATTTTATCTTATGCTAACTCAATGCGCATTATTTACACTGGCAATTCTGTGCTAGATTACCGAATATGGCTTGCTATTTGTACTTTATACTTATACTTAAGTGTATGCAATTAGCTACGAATAAATAAAACATGAAAGTCGAACGCCTTACAAAATTGCCTTTGTAAAACGGTCCTGTGATTTCGTTGACAGGTGTAGGTACAGTTCAATAGATTACACTCATGAATTTCTTTAATTACAATTATACTACTTCTATTCATAAATATAATGGTTATTGGCGATTCAAATGTTTGATTGGCTATTTTCTATTTGAATTTGTCAAAGATGATGCGCGGTGTTATAAAAAGCGCTATTTCCTGCAGCGCCTGATATAATTGCACAATCATTTTTGGGACCATTTTGAACCATTTTGAACAGCCAATTAGAAACAATCTGAATAGCATGACAGGAATGTCAAGTGTTCTACAGTGATTCACTTTTTTCCAGAGGCCATGTTTCTGGAACTGCGTATTCTTAGTTAAATGTTTCGCCTATGTCTTCCCAAATAGCTACAGTTTGCTCAAAAAAATTAAACTTACATAATTTACCATCGACATACTTGCTAGAATACGAATGGGTAAAAATTCTTTTCGTTGTCTTATTTTGTGTCCATAAAAAACGTGACGGAGTGGTGATTTTTGTATGATATATTTTTTTTCAATTTCTGATGTATGGATTCAAATCTAACGTGAAAAAGAAATAAATGTGCACTGGATTTTTTTAATACACTGAATCGAAATAGCAACTACAAGCGTGACAGAGTGGTATGAAACAAGACAACGAAAAAAATTTTGACTCGAATACAACTTACCTTAAATCACCACTTTTCAACACTTAAACACAAAGGGGCTCCTAAACTCCTAACATTACAGGCTAACACAACTAACATGAGATGCAGACCCTGCCGAATTGGTTTGTATTTGCTCGCGTACCTACTGAGTGCTCACGAATGACGGTAATACTGATAATGTATGACTATCTCTTTCGGTTAAAAAAATGCCCTTGCGCCACTGTTGTCACCCAAGCCACTGTCTAACACTTTACCCTACGATTTTTATAAGTAATTTGCTATTTACAATGCATAGTGCAGGCTGTAGATACTAACGTATCCTCTTAATCATGACAATCCATCTTGTCCATTTTAGTTACAATATTCAATAACTAGTCAAAAAAGTAAGCAACCCTGAATCGGGTGACGTCACTTACGGGAATGCCGTATCGCCGTAAACGGCGCGAGAGCGACACGCTTGCGACATTTTGATTGTAATTTATACCCTGACTTTTAGTGAGTGGCGAAGCTTATTCGCGGACGTGTTTTTCTTATACATTGTTGGGTGCATTTGTTATGCGCTAATAATTAGGTAGAGGATCAGAGGCTCTACCCGTAATCCATAAATTTCGAGGATTTGTCTCTCTCATTCTAAGGACGCCTTCGTTGGAGTGACAGAGAAAAATCTTCGCGGTAGTAGGCCTGATGCTGTCAACTCGGGCGAAATGGGTCACAACCACAACAAACTACCATTGACGATAAGATTAATTTATCTTAAAAACAGTTCCGCTGTATTTCTGCTTGGTAAAAAATTAACACTTCTCGGGCCAATGACGTGGGGGTGAACCGGTAGATTTTAATGTTTAGTATTTATACTGTGTATAAATTATTCGAAAGTGTTTTATTAGATCTTATTTACACATCTTATTTATTATTATCTTAAAATATCGCCGAAACTTCCCTGAAGCTGTTAAATTTAATTTATACTATTATGTTATGAATGTATTTTTTGTAATATTTTTAGAATATGAATAGACTAACAATGATGTTACCAATACCCCAAAAGAAGCGAAGAAGAGAAGCAACATAGGATTAGTTATTCAGTGATTGCTTAAACTCTTACCTTGTCGAAGTAAATTTCATCTTATTTATCTAATACAGACAAATAATGTTATTCGTACATTATCTTTAACAAATATGCCAATATACAACTTCTTGACGGCAAATATTAGATAAGTAGATAATTCTGATAAGTCCACTAATACAGATCTGTAGGTAGGTAGATACTAGTTATTTGCTTTACTGAACGCTACTGATGCCGTGTGATGATAGCGGTAAGAATACATTTTGTCACCAGGATTTGTTTGGAAGAGGTACTATTTTTTTACAACAGGTACCAAATAGTACAAATTCAGTACTAAATAATGCAATCAATATGAACCAATCGAATTCAGGATCTGGTTCCGCCATTATAACGTTATAATGGCGGGACTAGACTGATTGAATATAACTTTGAAATAGACGAGGCACATTTATTTTACAACAGGTACCAAATAGTACAAATTCAGTACTAAATAATGCAATATGAATCGATCGAATTCAGGATCTGGTCCCGCCATTATAACGGTTACTATCTCCTATCATGGGTGTCGTAATAGTCTAGTTACTAAGGGATTGAAGTGTCACTATAACCAGTAACCACACATTTATTGAAGATTGATGATGGACAGCAGCATCGTCATTGTCGACATCGACACATTACTGCGATCGCCAACTCGCTTGCCTAACGTGGCGATTATGGGCATTTGTCTCCTAATGCGACCATACGCATTTACGCAAGGGTAATGTGAGGCTTCCAGCAGTAGACTGAAATAGGCTGCTGATGATGATGATTGCTAACCACTACCATTTTCTGATATCTGAATTGGATGTCGGTCCCATAGTTAAAGTTCATCAATATGTCAATGTACTTATAGCACCTGCTATTGTATATTTGTTTGTTATCCCTAAAATAAATAAAATAAAATATGACCTCAGAATTAACCGTCTAAAATTTTTACGGTGAATAAAAAAATAACCCTGTACCGATATATGTAGATACCTAATCTGTTTAAAAATATAGTGTTCAATGCACAGACGACTATTCCATTCATTCTCGTAAAAAAGCACAAGTACCTACATGCATGAGAAGTAAGTGTACGTGAACAAGCGTAGAGTAACACCTTTGTAAGAGCAACCTTTGCATTGCAACATTTGCAACGGTACTTTATGCTCAAGCTTTTAAAACACTACTGGGCTTTTAGTGTGCCCGGCGAATTCCTCTCGTGAAAGTACTGAGGTACATACTACAGAGCTAATAAAGGTAATTTTGGTCAATTACCACTTTTATGTACATTTCTCGACTGATATGGAAATCGGGTCAATTATTAAACTGCATGTTTATGTATGTACATACAATTTCAATAAGCGATACACTCTATAATTTTGCGTGCAAAAAAGTGCGGTAAAGAGCATAATATACGAAAAGTTGAAGACGATTCCAAATTATGGAAACATAATTGATATGACTATACGTAACAGTAATTAGTACTAGTAAACTTAGTTAAAGGTTCCGAAGCTCGATGCGCCACGTATTACTTACCTAAGATTAGCAATGTACCTATTGGGTCAGTGATGAATAACTTGATGAATACTACGTCTATCTAATCTAATTACAAAACAATTCATTAAAAAGTTTGCTTTGAAATATCATTTGATCTTTAGGAGTGGCAACATTTTCCCAAATCTACAATTTCCAAAAATAATTAGAAAAAAATATTATTACTTATGTATTTTGTTCAAAATTATGTTTGAGTATAGTATGACCACCTATTTACGCGTAGACCTGTACTATGTAAATGGGTAGGTCTCTTTATAGCTGGCTATTGACATAACCCACTAAACGGCACATAAAGCCCGACCTAGCTAACCCTTCCCTCGTCTGGCTGGTGACACATGACGTCATAGCTATCACTAACCCTTTCACCCTAATCCACGACTCCAGTGTAAATGCAATTAGGTTTCTTAAGGTGCGGTTAAACTAAAAGAGCATTCGCTGTTCTAGCGCCCGTTCTAAAAAATCAACCAATCACGTTTTGTGTACCGATCGAATTTCGTAGAGTGGGAGGTTAGAACAGCGAATGCTCTTTTAGTTTAACCGTACCTTTATATACCTATATTGTTAGAAACTTATAGCATTCTAGGTTAGAGCCACGCTCGCCCTCGCGATTTTTGCGTCATTTCAGTCTAGAGTCCTATTGTTCGTTGACTGGTGCCAGGCAAATTTGAACTCTGTGTCTTTGGACTGATGTAAGACAGCCCAGATATGCTCCCCCCGACTTGCCAGCCCAACAGGGTCAGTAAGTTAGAGATGATCCATAACGTGCTTTTACATTTGCAGCAGCATTTTGTCTCTATGGCAGCGATTTTGTCTCAGACGATCAGTATTCAATATTTTGTAGCTGACCTATCTCAAAAGACCCTCTTCACTGGCTTTGGTTAACCAACCACTGCTTTAGGCTACGTAAGGTTTATTTAAGGTATGTTGGGGTAAGAGTTTTCAAAATGGGGAAAGACAATAAGTCGTCTTTCTGGCACAGCGTCTGCTGGTAGCAGTTTTTCTTATCCCATTCAAAAAACCGTTTCATTTTATCCCAACTTACCTTAGTATCTTTTAGAAATCCTTAATGCAGTGGTATTACTCCTTTCTCTGGTAAATGACCAATATGAAAAACGATTTCATGTACCTATCTGGTGGATATTTTTGTAGGGAACATAGAGGTCCTAGTCCTAACCTTTACTAGCCGCTGGAAAGCAAAAACTGTCAAGCTCCTTCTTTCAAGGTTGAAGGATAATTTTCTAGGAGAAAAATATTGTCAAAAAAAAACTAGATTACAATTCATCATTCATGTTTTTCAGTGTTGCTTATTATTAATTATATTATCTGTTAATAAAGTTATTTTATGAACGTATCTTTATACTTTAACTGTGAATCCACATTTTGATGAATGAAATAAATAGACATTCAGAAGATCGATATCAATAATATGCGTGTTTTGTTTGTATACTGATCTCAGAATGATGTTATCAATAGCCTCAATAAGTCATACAAATTAGTCAGCCCGATTGTTTACATAAACTATTTGTGAACGCAAATTAGGTAAAACAAGATATAGATTGACTCATCAAAGTAAAAACCGGTGATCAATTTCATTGAAGATTTCCTTCCCTTGTGTCAAGTTTCCCAAAAATATTGATGTTTGTCACACTACAATATATGTTGTAGGTACAGTGTGTATCTGAACGAAAGGCACAACTTTAAGCCTCGTGATGCCCAAAGGGTTATTCCCACCTGTTACCACCAATTTGACACCAGTGGTAACAACTGGGATTTTTTTTTCCACCTGTTACCACTGGGAACAACTGGGAATTAAAATTCCCAACTGTTACCACCCAGTACCACCCAGTAGTTACCACTAAATATTTTAGTGGTAACTAGTGGGAAAAAAATCCCAGTAGTTACCACCAAGTATACTCTGGTGGTAACAGGTGGGGAAAAAATTCCCAGTTGTTACCACTGGTGTCAAATTGGTGGTAACAGGTGGGAATAACCCTGCCCAAGTAATATAGTTTTTATTTATTTATCGATGGGTTTTTAAACTTGAAGAGAATACTTTACTTCCTTTTTTGATTTGAGATCGAGTAAGGTAGTCCAAAACATCGGAACCGTTACTTCATCACTTGTGCCTATGCCTATTCTAATATTATTATAACTTGTCCGCTTTCAAAATTGGTTGAAACTTGACAGCTGTAATGAACATTTTAAAACTTTACATAGGTATAGTATGTTAACGACTACTTAAATAGAACCTTCACACTCCATCCAAAGTTAAAAAAAGTCACTAAAAATTTTGAGATCGCAGGGTTAGAAAGGTTTGCCTCATGTTCAGATACATATTGTATAGTTACCCATATTTCTACTTAACCTTTTTGACGTCACGTCAAAGACAAAAGCTGTCACTCAGACGCCACGTCAGTGAAATGTCAAAACTGAATGTGAACTTCATGCACATGCGTGTAGGTTTATATTGCTCTGTGGACCAGGACTTATATATCGGTCTTTGGCTTTGAACCTGCGGTGCCAATATATCAGTCGTTGGCATCCAAAACCTCTGTAAAGTGGTAACTTTGTATGGTGGACACACATCGATGCATTTTCACCAGAGCTTTGCTCTATGGATTCTTTTGCCACCAATAGCATTCTACGTAGGCAATGGAAGCATATCGCAGTATGTAGGAGAGATGTGATACGCTTATACAATTTGATTGATATGATGGAACACGTCTACATAGCATAGCTCTGGTGGAATGGCATCCTTATAACATTTAAGTTTTTTTTTATTATTAATAGTGCATATGGATTACAGTCTTAGAATTAGTAATTGTCCTACAAAACTCTTACAGTACCTACAGACTGCGCCTGACTTACAAAATAAATTAAGACCCTTTCATTTTGTAGGGTTTTTAGGTGACGAAAGTATGAGTTGCACTCCGGGTTTGCTTCGTTAGTTTAGCTCATTTGGAGTAGACTGCAGTAATTCTCTACATATTTTTTATTATAAACTACAAATTTACGGGCTAGGTAGAGTTGCTATAGATAGAAGAAGACATCTATTGGAACAGCCAGTGTTAATTAGAGAAATGCCTCCAGTTTGAGTCTCTATTTGTATAAATAAATAAAAAATAAAGTAAAGATAAAAAAATCCTCCGCAACTTAATTCCTAGATGTTGCTAAATTTATTCTAAAATTGTAACTCTATGTTTCAAAAGTAAGCAGGTAGAGCTCAATATCAACAAACATGCAAAATTAGAATTTGCATGCATGTGCATAACTTATAAGCCTTAAACCATAAACAAACAACTCACCTTCAATTTCGATTTATGCT
>JALPQI010018777.1:0-26762 GCA_025490895.1 Thaumatotibia leucotreta
TTGCAAATCGCCCAGCAGCCCTGATCTCCTTGACGAAAAACTGTTTCGACCGCATTTTCTGACCGTTTTTCGTTAATTTCAGTGAATCCCAAATATTGCGATATAACATAATTGTTTATTTTTTATGGGGTTGTTTATAGTCAAAGATCTATGTCAGCAAGCTGTCCATCGCCCATGGTTTGAAGGAGAGGATTTCACACTGCAGCAACGAAATTCACCCATATTTATGCAAATTTCATAGAAAATTTTAACAAAGGAGTGCTATGTTACAGCAAAGCCTTCGAAGTAATTTCTCAGCATGCTTTACCATACTAAACCCTATTCTTTGTACTTTATGATTAAATCAAGAAATAAGAAAATCAAACAAGAAATAAGTATTTTTCATCGATTTCAAATCTTGCGTTATTTTTGGGACATCCTTTAGTATGGCATAGCTTTTTCGCTTTTAGGGACATAATTAGAATGACATTAAAAAACCTTAATTTTAGTCAGATGTGTAAATCAAAGCAAATCAATGTCTATTTGCCAGAATACATACATATATCAAATATGGTAACGACAATCAAGCACAAAATTTAGTTGTCAGTAAATTTTACGAATCTAAACAATTGTAACTCTGTTTTAATGGAATTAAATTTAAACTCCATCGTAGTGAATACGTACGAGTATTAGGACAATGGACCTTAGTAGGTTATCGTATACGATAAGCGATAAGTTACGTGACCATAATAATGTAAGTGAATGGTCACGAGATTTTTCGTTCGAATCTGTCATTCTCATACATTTATATCGCTTATCGTATTATCAAACCGGAATCAGAAAGGGATTCGAAAGTACTGTTGACAACAAATGACACAAAATTTACCTAGAAAAGGGTTGTTTATAGATGTAGTGAGTGATGAATTAATCTATTGTCTGTAAGTCTCTGCACTCAAACTATGAATTTATGAATATAACTATGACTTCATCCTAGATTTACTTATACAATGTTGTGTCAACGGTACTTTCAAATCCCATTCCAATCGCGGTTTGATAATATACGATTGCAGAATGGTACCTTGGCTATCCCTGCTGTCGTCCTGCTTTACGCTTTACCGGACGGACGTCACACTAAAGGCTCGGCCACGACATTGGTTTCAGGTGCGAGAGGTAGCACGTATGGTTTTCCGCTAAGCCGGCGACATCGTGACCGGGCCTTTAGGTTTAGCCAAATCAGTACCTATGCTCGGCCACGATCAGCTCGCGGCGCTCTGCTGCCAGAAATATGATGCTTGCCCCAGATATAGACACTAATGCTATATCGGATGATGATGATCTGACATTATATTTTGAGTAACGATCGGACGCATCATCTGAGTAAGAAAAACCATACATTTTGTTAATAGTTAATCTGTAAATACCTATGCAAAATTAATTTGACTTCCCCAATCAGGCCGCTAAGATGTAAAAGCGGTCCAAACTAAATTCGTTTAATATAAAAGTCATATTTAATTATAAAATGCGAAAAAACGTAAAGAAATAATTATGGCCAGCTTTTTGAGTCAAATACCCCTGTGTGGGACGGCTCGTCCAGTAAAGTGGTGTGTGCCGGCTGGCACAGTGTGCTACTTGCGCTAGTACCTGTGCTCGGCCACGATCAGCTCGCGGCGGCTGCGAGCTCGCAACAGCGCGGCGCGCATGCGACGTCGCGCGGCGGGGTCAACGCCCGCGGACGGCTCGTCCAGTAAAGTGGTGTGTGCCGGCTGGCACAGTGTGCTACTTGCGCTAGTACCTGTGCTCGGCCACGATCAGCTCGCGGCGGCTGCGAGCTCGCAACAGCGCGGCGCGCATGCGACGTCGCGCGGCGGGGTCAACGCCCGCGGACGGCTCGTCCAGTAAAGTGGTGTGTGCCGGCTGGCACAGTGTGCTACTTGCGCTAGTACCTGTGCTCGGCCACGATCAGCTCGCGGCGGCTGCGAGCTCGCAACAGCGCGGCGCGCATGCGACGTCGCGCGGCGGGGTCAACGCCCGCGGACGGCTCGTCCAGTAAAGTGGTATGAGCAGGTTGGCATAGGGCTGCGGCTGCGGAGAGACGACGGGCGCAACCTCCGCTGTATGAAGACACCCGCTTGTCTGCGTGACGGGATAAATCTACCGACAACGTAGAATAGAATAAATAAAATAAATATCTTGGGACATCTTACACAAATCGACCTAGTCCCACGGTAAGCTCAGGCTTGTGACGTGGGTACCAGGCGACGATATATATAATAGACAGATACATATAGATACTTAAATACATAAACAGCCATGACCAAGGAACAAATATTTGTGATAAATAAATACACAAATAATGCCCTCGCCGGGATTCGAACCCGGAACCTCCAGCTTCGTAGGCAGGGTCACTACCAACTAGGCTACGGAGGCTGACAAAGGTAATAATAAATGTAATCAGAAACCAACCATATTAGGAACAATGGAATGTAACATGACCCGGACCATATAAGGAACAATCGTATGTAACAGAACACCGCCATATTAGGTTAAGTAAACAACCATCTGACCTTCCACGTGCCATCCCCTCCTTCTACTGTAACACGTGTAACCTAGATTTAATACTAGTATATAACCCCAAGTTTATTAATAAAGAATGGTCATTATAGAACAAACTTCCGTGCGTTAAACTACTGTCCTGAGTCCCATCTTTACAATATACAAGATAGCCAATAGTAGATTGTGTCACGAGGGGTCAAAATGGTATATTTCCGGATTGGGCGTATATTGGAGCGACGGATTTCACAATTTAATCCCGACCGTAGGGAGGGATTCTAAAGTGGAATCCTGAGCGTATTGAAGGATTCAAGCGTTAATGCCCAAGACGAAATAATTTTGGTACCGTGTGACACATACTGCTTTTCACACCACCTATGAGAAAAATGAAGGATATATCACATATTTAATATTTATGCAAATAATCGATTCTGAAGAATTTTTTATCAATTATGAACGTACTGTTTATTTTCATATTTCATTGTAATTTTTTAGGCTGGCAATAGAAATTCCTTGAACAGGAAAGTGCCACTTTGATCCGTCCCAGCAGGGAAGAAAAGGTCCGTATTCGAATAGGTGGTGTGAAAAGTATTTTTTATTCAACTAGGCCCAGCAACGAGATTTTTGGACCGTTAAATTAAATATAAAATAAAATATAATAAAAATACATCCGGTTCTTAGTTTCTTACCCTACACTACTGACCCGAGAAGATTCCGCCAAGAAACAGCATCTTGCCTTTTTCCTCAATACCAGATTCTGGCGACCTACCTAGGAGAAATCATGGCTGTGTGGTGACGGCAGTAAGAATACATTTGTCACCACCCCAACTCCTCCTGCGGGTGTCGTAAGAGTCGACTAAGGGATTGAAGTGTCACTGACCATTATTTGATAAAAGATTGATGATGGGCAGCAGCGTCATCATAGTGGACACATTACTACGGGCGCCAATCCGCTTGCCCAGCGTGGCGATTATGGGCATTTACCTTCTACAGATGTAGTGAGAAATGACTTGCCTTCGGAAACGTTCGTCAACGTCATACTGTTTCAGTCTATCTCACTGAGACTGACAGTAATAGCTGTCATGCTACTTCAGTCAGACTCGGTGACACTGCCTGAAACAGCATGTGTTTACGAACGTTTCCGAAGGCAAGTAATTTCTCACTACACCTGTAATGCGTATAGCATAGTTAATAGAAGAGGCTTACATCCAGCAGTGGATTATCATAGGCTGATGCATGCATCTGGAAGAATACCTACCGACTTCTTCGATCCAGGAGTTGGAGACGGCTGCTACATCCTCTGCCTGCAGTCCTCGCAGCGTGAGCAGAAGTGCCAAGTTCTGGCGACCGGTCAGAAAGTCGTCCACGCCGGCGAATTGAGGGCAGTAGCTGAATGTGCGCATGTACTGAAACAAACGTTCTGTTTTAATGCAGTAGTCGATGTAACTATTTAATTTATAATCACAAACATAAAATTAAAAAAAATCACTTTAACCGATTTCTCCATGATCCCTTCATCAGACCCCAACTTGGGTCCAACGGGACCATCACGATTTGTTTTGAAGTCAGGTAAAAAAGGAATTATAGAAATCGGGGTGATATTGAGTTATTCGGCCATTAGTCTAGCGTTGAAAATTTCCGGATCAAATCCCGTTTCTTTCCAAACAGCTTGTTTTTTCCGGATTTTTTGGAAAAAAATTATGAAATTTTCCACTTTAATTTTCAACTCTAAACCAAGGAAAATTAGGTCTAATTTTCACTTATACCAGGAGAACGCGATGTCACCGAGGAAAAATCAATTGAAACAGATGGCAAGGAGTGACAGTGACAGTGCCATTGATTATTTCTGTAAAAACCCGAAAAAAACGGAAAAAAACGAAATATAGGACCAATCGGTAAGCATTAGCTTTCAAATAAATAAGTATCATCAAAATCGGTTCACCAAGTTGAAAGTTCTAAGGTAAGAAACATAAAAAAGAAAAAACATTCAGTCGAATTGAGATCCTCCTCGGTTTTATGAAGTAGGTTGACAAACAAGACATTCAATGAAATATCCATATTCTAAGTTTAAGGGCCTCACAATCCCCGAATACAATATATATTATATGTCAAATAGATGTAGCTGTATTTTTTTAATATGCCTGGGGAAAAGGACGGTGATAATTTTATCTGACGGATATATTTATCTAGGCATGGTAAAAAACGCCGATATAATATTAGTCGTCAAGCTGTCAAATCGCATGAGTTGTTATGGCAACACATTAACCCCCTTATTCATAACTTAAAGTATTGTTTGTCCCTTTCAGTCTTATACATGTCGTAGGATGATTTGATACTTCGAATCTTCGCGAAAATCCTAGGGGCTTTGCGAAAACGCGGATATTAGGTTAGATTAGGTTAGTTTGCAAAACCCCTAGGATTTTCGCGAAGATTCGAAGTATCAAATCATCCTACGACATACACACGTTGATGAGATCGAAAGGGACAAATAATACTTAGCGGCTTGCTACGTTAGGAGACGTTTTTGAATACAGGGGGGGATAACATTAGTCTTGTATCATTCGAGAAATGGGGCCCGTTAAAAAGGAGGCTGTATAAGTAATAGCTCCCGCACCGCATTCCGTTCCTCCGCGAAGTGTCCATTAGCAAAGATGGCGCCGCCGGTAGGGCTCGTGAGGCCGGTCAGCATTTTGATGTATAGTGCTTTTCTCAAACATACAAAGGAATACAAAAAATAAAATGACAATGTTGTCGAAATAAAAAAAAAAGTTACTTTGCAGGCCTAGGCCTGAAAAGTGTTATGAAATTCCATTTCCAACCTAGTGAGTTACTGTGCCCTAAAAGCGATACTTCCGAGTCTATTAAGGAACGTAAAGACAATATTTCATTGCATGTTTGAGAAAAGGCCTTTAACCTCGTGAGGCCCTGAGTCATATATATATTACATAACATTTTGACTTTATAGATATAGTGTCAAAGTTAAAATTCGGTTGAAGTAAGTGACGTCACCAGGCCTCAGGAGGTTAATCATGTAATTTTTTTGTCACTCGACCCAAAAAGGAGATTTACCCCCTTATTCATAAACGTTTGTTAACTTAACAAGCCGCTAACAATTGTTTGTCCCTTTTGCTCTTATGGACACATTGTTAAGACCGAAAGGAACAAACAATTATTAGCAGCTTGTTAAGTTAACAAACGTTTATGAATAAGGGGGTATATCAGTAATAGCTCCCGCACCGCATTTCGTTCCTCCGCGAAGTGTCCATTCGCAAAGATGGCTCCGCCGGTAGGGCTCGTGAGGCCGGTCAGCATTTTGAAGGTGGTAGTTTTGCCAGCTCCATTCACTCCCAGCAGACCGAAGCATTCCCCTAAAACAGGCTTGACGTAAGTTTCTCAACACTTTGAACTAGGGCTTCCTAAACCGGTTTTTTTGTATAGGCAATACCAGGTTCCCGAATATGAATACAAAAAACACAGATGAGTACAGGTAAATTCACTAAAGCTGGCACGAATGGATTGAATGAAATGAATGACATCTATCATTGTGTGTGTACAGTCAAGTGCAAAAATAAGTATCGAAAGAATCCGTTCATAAATATGTTACGACGTTCTTATTACACAGAATTAGAGTGCACTGGGACATATTTTTGAACGTTTTTGTATACCCCTTATTTTGTCTTCGACTGTACAAACTCCGTACTCTTGGGTCTCGAAAAGGAAGCATTAAATCAAATACCGAGTTTAATTATAAACTGACGTATATTAAATTATAATGCTGAACTCTCCACACAAATCTCAATAAACAAAAAAAACAATCTTATTCGGTAAGTCTACTGTGAACCGTGTTACTCAGTTCACCATTAGAACAGCGCCATCTCTCGGGGCATTGGGCAAACAAGTTTGTATGAATTAAGTGCGCAAGTTGTACATACCGCCCACCAAGGACAACAAGTCCTTCATCATGACCGCCCACCATGAAGTGGCTAGGCATCAAGTTACAAAAGTTAACTTTACAGTCCAACTGGAAATTTGGGGTGATCTCTGGTTTGATGATAACCTATTCTTATAAATACAATGCCCCTGTAATGACTAATAAAATTTTAAAACAATAACAAATCTTACAATTGCACTTCTTACTTAAGTGACTATTACATTTATAAACTAATTTACCACTAGCAATATACAAAGTTTAGAAGTTGGTCGTTTTATCAGCGTATTTTTACATTTAAGGGTAACCACTCTAGTCAATTGATCTGTGCCAGGGTGTTTTTGCATAATTCTGCCGAAAAGCCACTTAGAAGGAGGTAAGTCGTCCTCCTTCACCAAAACGACGTCCCCAACGTTAGGCTCGGGGACTTGATGCGCCCACTTGTAGCGTTGCAAATAATGAGTCAGGTATTCGTTTGACCAACGACGCCAAAAGTTTTGAAGCATGCGCTAGGTCAGCTGCCATCGTTTCAGGGTGCTGATGTTAGAACGTTCATAGTTCATCTCAGGAACCGTGACCAGAGGCTCTCCTATTAGAAAATGACCCGGAGTCAACGGGTTGGGCTCATCAGGGTCATTGGGTACAATTGAAAGAGGCCGTGAATTTAAACAGCCCTCTATTTGACATAACAGGGTTGACATCTCCTCGTAGGTGAGTGTTGAGTCTCCAATAACCCTCTTGATGTGGTATTTGGTGGATTTTATTCCGGCTTCCCACAATCCACCAAAGTTTGGGCTTCTAGGAGGGATAAAGTGCCATGCGGTACCATTTGACACCAGGTTTTCAGCTACTTCCTGGATCATGGTAGATTTCTCTGCGTTGAAAAGATCTTTCAGTTCTTTCGCCGCTCCGACAAAGTTGGTACCATTTTCGCTGTAAATCTCCAAGCAGCGGCCGCGTCTAGATACGAACCGCTTGAAAGCTTCAAGGAAATCACGGGAAGTTAGCTCGCTTACTACCTCCAGGTGTATGGCCTTCGTGACCATACAGATAAATAAGCACACGTATCCTTTATACGCGTGATGTCCTCTGCCTTTTGAAGTCCTCAAATTGATAGGTCCCGCATAATCAACTCCACATCGTATGAAAGCTCTGTCAGGAGTGACTCTAGCCGACGGCAAGGCTCCCATCAGTTGAGTCTGTGTCTTTGCCTTGTAGCGGAGGCACCGCACACATTTATGGATGTGAACTTTCACCAAATCCTTAGCTCGTACAATCCAGTATGCGGACCTCAAATAGTTTAACATCGCTCGCTGCTCGCCATGGAGGGTACGTTCATGTGCATCTGCCACAATCAGTCTGGTCAGATGTGAGTTATAAGGTAATATCACAGGATGTTTTACTGTCTCGTCTTCTGACGAGTTGTCCAACCGACCACCAACATGCAAAACACCATTCTCGAGAAACGGCGTTAAGGAACGAATCTTCGATGTTTTTGAACTGATGAAACCTTGCTTGTTGATCTCCTCGATTTCAGTTTTAAACTCTGCGTTCTGACACATTTTAATACAGGTTACTAAGGCCTCATCTAATTCCCATTTTTGTAGAAAGTGCGTGCGTTTCTGCGCTTCACGTTTACTTAGGAACCGTCTGCAGTAAGCAACAACACGTGTTAACTTCTTGAGGGATGAGTACCGATTCCAAAACGGTTCGTCTACGACTGCAACATGAACTCTTGCCGTTTGCTCGAGGTTAGTTTCATTGTTTTTTGGCTTGGCGTAATTAATGATCTGATCTCGCAGAAGTTTAGGGCCAAACTTCCACAGATCGTGGTCTTTCAATTCTGATGGCTGAATCCCACGTGAGGCACAATCTGCCGGATTGTCTTTGGTCGGCACGTGAGACCATTGAGCGGAGTCCATGGTGGTCAAGATCTCTGACACCCTATTGGCTACAAACGTCTTCCAGCTGCTTGGGTGTTTGTTAAGCCAAGCGAGAACAACTGTCGAGTCGGTCCATGCTCTTACATTCTGTTTGGGTATTTTCATGATCTCCGCAACTTCGGCCAGCAGTTTTGCGGCAAGCACGGCTCCACAAAGCTCCAACCTGGGTATACTGACCTGCTTGACCGGGGATACCCTCGTCTTGGCTGTTATTAACGAGACATGAATGTTCCCAGCAGAGTCCGTTACTCGGAGGTAAACTACGGCGGCGTACGCGGAGTTTGATGCGTCGCAAAAACCGTGCAGCTCGTGTAGTGCAACATCTGCGTTCATGCGTAACCATCTTGGAATCCTGAAGTCTTTAAGGTGAGTCAGCTGGTCCCGGTAAGTTAACCAGTCCTGTAGTATATCGGTGGGTGGTTCCTCATCCCATCCGATCCCTGCTAACCACAGCCTTTGAATAAACATCTTTGCTTTAATGACGCACGGTGCTAACCACCCTAAGGGGTCAAACAGCCGTGCGACATCCGAAATAATTTTCCTTTTAGTTGCAGGTGGCGATAGCGGCGGCAGCTTCACCGAGTACTGGAATTCGTCATCGTCCCTGTTCCAGGTAAGTCCTAGTATTTTGGTTATATTGTCCGTTTTTATTTCTAGGTGGCCTTTTCCTTCTTCGTGTTCTAGGTTTTCTCTTCTATCTATTTGTTCTGACAACTGTGCCCTGTTGCTAGCCCACTTCTGCAGCACGAACCCTCCTTCTTTAAGTAAAGCTTTCATCTCATGGTATAGTTTCAGCCCTTCCTCTTACGTCTGACAACCGGTCATCAAGTCATCCATGTAGAACTCTCGATGGACACGTGCTGTAGCCATCGGGTACTGCTCTTTGTGGTCACATGCCACTTGGTTGAGGGCCTTCACTGCTAAGTATGGAGCCGATGCAGTGCCAAAAGTCACGGTAAGCAATTTGTAGTCCTTAACCTCATCTTCGGAGTTTTCGCGCCATACTATCCGCTGAAAATCTGTATCCTCCTCAGCCACCTTTACCATTCGGTACATTTTAACGATATCAGCCACAAGGCAAACAGGATACTGTCTTACCTGTTTATTTATTCTGAAAACCATTACTTTAGTCATATTGTTACCTAAAATACACAAATAAAATAGTTCCAAGTCAATTCTCATGAAATTAACAAAGTTATAGTAATTATTTTGAATCGGTTCGGTCCATGACGTCTAATTCCCTGAATGTCTGTTTCCACGAATGTCTATTTTCCTGGTCGTCTAGTTCCACGAATGTCTATTTTCCTAATTGTCTAGTTCCACGAATGTCTATTTTCCTGGTCGTCTAGTTCCACGAATGTCTATTTTCCTGATCGTCTACCGAAACTGGAGCTACCTATTCCAAATTTCAGGCTTCTACGTTTAGTCCTTTTAGACTCATTTAACTGATTTTTTCACCGAAGTGATCCCACAAGTATTTCGTAGACCAAGTTTGACACAAAACATATTTGTCTACATTCAAAAATGTTTTCCTTGCCCTATAACATGCACTCTTTTTCGAGGAGAAGGCATAACTTCAATTGCATATTCGGGCCCTCTATACATCATCCCTTCAAAATTTTCTTCGAAGATAGGTATGAAGTGACGGTTGACTCAGTGTCGGTTATATCGATGTGCTCGTTTTACGTATTTATACGAGTGTACATTTGCGACCATTTACAGCTAATATATAATATCCTATCCTCCGAATCGCTAAACTGAAGTGGCAGTGGGCGGGGCACATTGCGCGTAGAACCGATGGCCGTTGGGGCGGGAAGGTTCTTGAGTGGCGGCCACGTACCGGAAGGCGTAGCGTGGGTAGGCCCCCCACAAGGTGGACTGATGACCTGGTGAAGGTCGCAGGAGTCCGCTGGATGCGGGTGGCGCAGGACCGGTCGTCATTGTGGCAATCTTTGGGGGAGGCCTATGTTCAGCAGTGGACGTCTTTCGGCTGATATGATGATGATGATATAATATGTTGTCTAGAGTACTAGACATTCGGGGGATTGACGTATGGCGACTAGACATTCGCGGAATTAGACGCTACGGACACTAGACATTCAGGGAATTGACATTATGACGACTAGACATTCGGGGAAATAGACTTGTGGACACTAGACGTTTAGGGAATGGACGTATGGCGACTAGACATTCGGGGAATTAGACGTCATGGACCGAAATAGTCGTAATCCATTACAAAATCAATTCTCTTCCAAATAAAATAGAATTTCAATATTTTAGGCCCAGGTGCCTATGAATAGTATGAATCTGACAGCTGTCGAGACCAGGTGCGTACGAAGCGCCGCCTGGTGGCAGAAAAATTATCGAAAACCCTCATTGATTCCACTGGATGTTATCGGCTACTCGTCGCTAGATGGCGCCACTTGCGCCTTGGACCTCTGGACACTGTAGAATCTTGACAGCACGAAGTAGACTGCTTCCCAACGCTAGGTGGCGCTAGTAGTTCCACCTCAATTTGCTGCAACTATCCTCGCCTTTTCAGCAGCAATCCACTGCTAGGCTCGGGAACGAAGTGTAGTCCGCACTGACTACCAAAAACGCCACTCCAAAAGTAGGGAATGCAACCCGGGTACCCGAAAACCCGGGTACCCGGGTACCCGACAATATTTAGGGTCGGGTAAAACCCGGGTTTTTATCTCATACCCGGGTTTTACCCGAAATATAAAAATATATAGAAAAATGTAAAAGTTAAGTAAAATTTGAAAAATAATGTTACGACCGAAACCCTAACATAAGAGTTAAAGCGTTATGGCACTTATAACTATTTCTATTATCATCTAGCCCTCACTTATTTTACCCTTAAATCGCGAAACTTTATATTTTTAAATGCATATCGAACGGGTCAGACATTTCAATTCAACCCTTTTGTTTTGCGCTGCCCGCCGCTCAGGTAGGTAGCGATAAGAAGATAAACAACAACGACCAATGCACATGTTACTAGTTCTACGCCCTTTACTCCTCACCCATCACCCCGGCTGTGGCATTAGTTTGTTAATAATTTGCATTTGCACCTGTAGTCAGTGAGGTTGAGACAGACGACGCGAAGAGACATTTCCTATATGTTGTAAGTTGTAACTTCATTTGTAAACGCCAACTGAAAACAATGCCGAAGGCGTCGGATATTGTCCGGAGTTGTTCGTGCAAAGTCTGTTTTTAATATGATTTTGAAATTAAATTTTCTATGTTTCAAACATGAGTTGACATCATCATCTCATAAGACGTCATAAGACGTTCAATGTTGAACATCAGTCTCCCCTGTTGCATCCAGAGACTCCCGCCCTGCAACCTTCATACCGTCGCATCGCATGTCCATCTTGTGGGTGGAAATCCTACGCTGCACAACTGTAGTCTGCTTACGAGCACTTTTCGACCCCATCGGCTCCTGCTTTCTTGTGGCCATTGTGACCTGCCTATTGCTATTTCAGCATAATCTGGATGGCTATGTCGGTGACTTTAGTGCGTCTCCAGGTCTCCTAATTACAGATTCGATTACGCAGAGAAACTCCGAACGAGGGACTTTGAGTTTTGAGATGTATGCGAGAGTGAGTGACCCACGTTTCAGCACCGTGGTCATCACTGGTAACCAACATTGATTCAACGTCGACATACCGATAGTCAAACGCGTGGGTGTGGGCGCTGCTTGGGTCATCAGTGATGACCCAAGCAGCGCCCACATCTCCACCGAATTGAAGGCTTTTTCATCGTCCACAAACACTTAGTGGCAAATTATACTCTTCTATCTTTTGCATGATTTGTATTATATGGTCCCTTCGTAATCCATTATATTCGGGAGGCTAGAAGTCATCAAGTATCGGTTCGTGATGATCCTTGAAAACAGTTTATAATCATGACTAACCGAGAGATAATGGGTTTGTAGTTCTTCAAAAGGCTGTTATCACCTTTTTTTGAAGAACAGCACCAGATCGCCTCTTTTCAGGACTTTCATGCTTTAGGAGTTTTGCCCTCGAACAAATTAACGAGCTTCTAGAGGACTTTGAATACCATCGGTCCACCCGCTCTTAGAAGCTCCCTGATTCCTTCGTCACCTGGCACCTTGTTGTTAACCTGTTTTAGGACCTTCCAATAAAAAGCTTACAATTTACCACCCAGGGCGGTTTATTTCACTAGGGATATTAAATTATTTTACTTGAGAGGAAAATAAAACCTTTAAAAAATAATAAAACACGCCGATTTCACGCCGGTCAAAATCATCGGCGGCGGCGGCGTGGAAAAATCATCAGCGGCGGCGGCGCGGCGCATATGTCTATTAGGGACTGATCTTTTTTATTTAATATTGTGATTTACTGAGATTTTTTTTAGACAAGTTTTGAAATTTATTAAATTCGTATTTGCAATTATTATTTTCACAAATAAATGTAAATTCTGTTAATCAAAAGAGGCTTTATTTAATAATTACCTTTCAAAACATAGAAAGCAATACTTTATGCTATTTTGGTCGAAGACCGGGTACTACCCGGGTACCCGGGTATTAAAACGCAAAGTCGGGTACTACCCGGGTACCAAAAATGGCCGGGTATTGCATTCCCTATCCAAAAGGCTATCCGATTCGATAGGACCATGTACAAACTCCGTACTCTTGGGTCTCGAAAAGGAAGCATTAAATCAAATACCGAGTTTAATTATAAACTGACGTATATTAAATTATAATGCTGAACTCTCCACACAAATCTCAATAAACAAAAAAAAACAATCTTATTCGGTAAGTCTACTGTGAACCGTGTTACTCAGTTCACCATTAGAACAGCGCCATCTCTCGGGGCATTGGGCAAACAAGTTTGTATGAATTAAGTGCGCAAGTTGTACAGTGTGTATGCGGTCGTCCTATACCAACCTGTATCTACTGTCATTAAGACACCCACATATAGATACTTTCTGTCCCTTAGTCGATCCATTCGTGCCAGCTTTCGTGAATTTACCTGTCCGTGTCTGTGTAGTTCGTGAATGCCACCAAAATTAGGCGGTTGTAACGCTCAGATATTCACCCAGGTATAGGAAGCCATACTTTGAACACCACGTCTAAAAGTTGGTTTGTCGATTACAAAACTTAGAACCCTTAACCCTACGAACAAATAAAACACGGAAGCCGCACGCCACACGTAATTTAGTTGTTTTCCAAAAACGGTCCTGATTTTTAGATGACAAGTGTCACCCCCTCGTCATAATGCATCACGGCAATGAATTTCAATGTCAAATTATAAAAACTTAAACCACCATTTAAAAATAGTTGTGATTGATCCATCAAAGTTTTGATTGGCTATATTCTATAAACATTTGTCAAAGATTTTGCGCCGAAATATGCGCGGTGTTAAGAAAAACGCTATGTCCTGCCCATCTTGGCACAATAGAACAATTGTGTTGGGGGTGTTTTTGAGCTGGCGTTAGACGTCCATGTTATATATGGTCGCAGCGTATATGTAACAGATAGAGGTATAGGAAGCCATAGTTTGAACGCCACGTCTAAAAGTTGGTTTGTCGATAACACAGAAAACAAAACTTAGAACCCTTGTCTCTACGAACGTTTTTGAATTGCCTTTCATAAACAGTCCTGATTTTTCGTCATTTCAGAAATAAATTGTGGTTGTTATTTTATAGTTAGTTTTTATTTTTTTATTACTTTTAATTATTTCTTTGTTAATGTAATTTCTATTATTACTTTAGGAAAATTGTTTTCCAAAATAAATAAAAAAAATATGGAGGTGTATGAAGTATTTACTTGAAGTAGTATTAAGCAGATTAAGTTAAGAAGAAGCAAAAGTGTAATTTGCGACAAATCACTTACAATTAAGCCAAGAAGGTACCCTAGACCTAAGTTTATATTTTAAATATATAATTGAAAAAAAAAAAGTTACTCCTATGTCCACTAACCTTTTTTGACAGAAAAGCTGACTCCCTTGACAGCAAAGACATGCTGCCGTTTAAAGAAGCTCGGGTACACCTTCTGCACGTTGTGGCACAGAATTGAATCCTTTATCTGCATTTTGGCTGCAAAATTACACAAATATTATGTCTAATCATTATTCATAGTCTGAAAAGTAATTTGCGTCCTTAGATAAGGCGCAGCATTTTTTAAATGTTGGGGGAGATACTGCAGCTATTTAGCGATCTCAATTATAATACTCTGCCGCTGTATAAGGGACAGAGACAATACGGGTCATAATCATAAATGTGCCCAGCTGAATGGCTTCGATATAAGTCCTCTCGGTCTTGGAGGAGCCGTCTAGAGCAGCATCATGGTCTGAATACAGCCGCTGTACCAGGGACAGAGACAATACGTGCGCGGTTGAATGGCCTCGATATAAGTCCTCTCGGTCCTAGACTGAGTACAGGCGGGAGAGGTACCCGCCGTCTGACAGGAGCGTCAGGATCTGAACATACCCGCTGTATCAGGGACACAGCCACTGTACCAGGGACGCAGCCGTTTAATTAGGGACACACCGCCGCTGTATCAGGGACAGACCCAATACTTACGCAGCTGAATAGCCTTCTCAACATAAGTCCTCTCGGCTTTAGAGGAGCCGTCGTGGTCCACGTGTGGGGGCCGCGCCCCGCGGGCCAACAGCTCTGAGTACAGGCGGGAGAGGTACCCACCGTCTGACAGGAGTGTTAGGATCTGAACACAGCCGCTGTAGGAGCATTCCATGAAAACATGTCGTAAGCGACACTGTCTTTTCAATACTTTTGAAGCTGAGCTGAGTAACCTGAGTTACGGTATAATAATAACATATCAAGGCTTTAAGATTGACAGTGTTTCCTAGCAGGTAGCATATTTTCTTAGGGTAGCTACCATAGCGACACGTAAGCGACAAAAAGTAGATGTTTTCATGGAATGCTCCTGTATCAGAGACACCAAGCCGCTTTATCAGGGATATACAAAAGCTGTATCAGGGACACACAGCCGCAGTATCAGGGACACATACGCCGCTGTATCAGGGACACACTGCCGCTGTATCAGGGACGCAGCCGTTTAATTAGAGACACACCGCCGCAGTATCAGGGACGCAGCCGTTTAATTAGGGACACAGCGCCGCTGTTTCAGGGACAGACCCAATACTTACGCAGCTGAATAGCCTTCTCAACATAAGTCCTCTCGGCTTTAGAGGAGCCGTCGTGGTCCACGTGTGGGGGCCGCGCCCCGCGGGCCAACAGCTCTGAGTACAGGCGGGAGAGGTACCCACCGTCTGACAGGAGTGTTAGGATCTGAACACAGCCGCTGTATCAGAGACACCCAGCCGCTTTATCAGGGAATTACAAAAGCTGTATCAGGGACACACAGCCGTTATATCAGGGACACATATGCCGCTGTGTCAGGGACGCAGCCGTTTAATTAGGGACACACCGCCGCTGTTTCAGGGACAGACCCAATACTTACGCAGCTGAATAGCCTTCTCAACATAAGTCCTCTCGGCTTTAGAGGAGCCGTCGTGGTCCACGTGTGGGGGCCGCGCCCCGCGGGCCAACAGCTCTGAGTACAGGCGGGAGAGGTACCCACCGTCTGACAGTAGTGTTAGGATCTGAACACAGCCGCTGTGTCAGAGACACCCAGCCGGTTTATCAGGGATATACAAAAGCTGTATCAGGGACACAGCCGCTGTATCAGGGACACACAGCCGCTGTATCAGGGACACAGCCGCTGTATCAGGGACACACAGCCGCTGTATCAGGGACACAGCCACTGTACCAGGGACGCAGACGTTTAATTAGGGACACACAGCCGCTATATCAAGAACAGACCCAATACTTACGCAGCTGAATAGCCTTCTCAACATAAGTCCTCTCGGCTTTAGAGGAGCCGTCGTGGTCCACGTGTGGGGGCCGCGCCCCGCGGGCCAACAGCTCTGGGTACAGGCGGGAGAGGTACCCACCGTCTGACAGTAGTGTTAGGATCTGAACACAGCCGCTGTATCAGAGACACCCAGCCGCTTTATCAGGGATATACAAAAGCTGTATCAGGGACACACAGCCGCTGTATCAGAGACACCCAGCCGCTTTATCAGGGATATACAAAAGCTGTATCAGGGACACACAGCCGCTGTATCAGGGACACAGCCGCTGTATCAGGGACACAGCCGCTGTATCAGGGACACAGCCGCTGTATCAGGGACACAGCCGCTGTATCAGGGACACAGCCGCTGTATCAGGGACACACCGCCGCTGTATCAGGAACATACACAATACTTACGCAGCTGAATGGCCTTCTCAACATAAGTCCTCTCGGCTTTAGAGGAGCCGTCGTGGTCCACGTGTGGGGGCCGCGCCCCGCGGGCCAACAGCTCTGAGTACAGGCGGGAGAGGTACCCACCGTCTGACAGGAGTGTTAGGATCTGAACACAGCCGCTGTATCAGAGACACCCAGCCGCTTTATCAGGGATATCATCATCATATCAGCCGAAAGACGTCCACTGCTGAACATAGGCCTCTCCCAACGATTGCCACAATGACCGGTCCTGCGCCACCCGCATCCAGCGGTCTCCTGCGACCTTCACCAGGTCATCAGTCCACCTTGTGGGGGGCCTACCCACGCTACGCCTTCCGGTACGTGGCCGCCACTCAAGAACCTTCCCGCCCCAACGGCCATCGGTTCTACGCGCAATGTGCCCCGCCCACTGCCACTTCAGTTAAGCGATTCGGAGAGCTATTTCGGTTACTTTGGTTCTGCTGCGGATGGTCTCATTTTTAATCCGATCACGCAGAGAGACTCCTAGCATCAGGGATATACAAAAGCTGTATCAGGGACACACAGCCGCTGTATCAGGGACACATGCGCCGCTGTGTCAGGGACACATACGCCGCTGTATCAGGGACGCAGCCCTTTAATTAGGGACACACCGCCGCTATATCAGGGACAGACCCAATACTTACGCAGCTGAATAGCCTTCTCAACATAAGTCCTCTCGGCTTTAGAGGAGCCGTCGTGGTCCACGTGTGGGGGCCGCGCCCCGCGGGCCAACAGCTCTGAGTACAGGCGGGAGAGGTACCCACCGTCTGACAGGAGTGTTAGGATCTGAACACAGCCGCTGTATCAGAGACACCCAGCCGCTTTATCAGGGATATACAAAAGCTGTATCAGGGACACATACGCCGCTGTGTCAGGGACGCAGCCGTTTAATTAGGGACACACCGCCGCTTTATCAAGAACAGGCCCAATACTTACGCAGCTGAATAGCCTTCTCAACATAAGTCCTCTCAGTCAGTTGTATCAGAGACACCCAGCCGCTTTATCAGGGATATACAAAAGCTGTATCAGGGACACACAGCCGCTGTATCAGGGACACAGCCGCTGTATCAGGGACACAGCCGCTGTATCAGGGACACACCGCCGCTGTATCAGGGACAGATCCAATACTTACGCAGTTGAATAGCCTTCTCAACATAAGTCCTCTCGGCTTTAGAGGAGCCGTCGTGGTCCACGTGTGGGGGCCGCGCCCCGCGGGCCAACAGCTCTGAGTACAGGCGGGAGAGGTACCCACCGTCTGACAGGAGTGTTAGGATCTGAACACAGCCGCTGTATCAGAGACACCCAGCCGCTTTATCAGGGATATACAAAAGCTGTATCAGGGACACACAGCCGCTGTATCAGGGACACACACAGCCGCTGTATCAGGGACATATACGCCGCTGTATTAGGGACGCAGCTAGGGCTGCCAACCGTCCCGCTATATGCGGGACGTCCCGTTTCTGGGGTCTCAAAGTATGGGTCCCGCAAAGGGTACGCGCGGGACGCAGATTGTCCCGTTTTTCAGGGAACACTAAACAATAATGATATCGAAAGTAGTAAGCTTAATATTTGGCAATAATTACAGAAAATAATTCCTTATGTATACAGTTTACAGGAAAATCTGTAAAAAGTGTACCTACCTATAGTATTTTTTTTACATTTACTGCTACGGAACCCCTTGTACGCGAGTCCGACTCACGGTTGGTCGGTTTTTATCACTTGATACACTTTTCCATGCATTCGCGTCCATGCGTCCCGCATTTTATAGTCATGTCCCGCAATGCATTCGCGAATGTACCGCATATTTGTGAACTATGGTTGGCAGCCCTAGACGCAGCCGTTTAATTAGGGACACATCACCGCTGTATCAGGGACAGACCCAATACTTACGCAGCTGAATAGCCTTCTCAACATAAGTCCTCTCGGCTTTAGAGGAGCCGTCGTGGTCCACGTGTGGGGGCCGCGCCCCGCGGGCCAACAGCTCTGAGTACAGGCGGGAGAGGTACCCACCGTCTGACAGGAGTGTTAGGATCTGAACACAGCCGCTGTATCAGAGACACCCAGCCGCTTTATCAGGGATATACAAAAGCTGTATCAGGGACACACAGCCGCTGTATCAGGGACCCAGCCGCTGCTACAGAGACACACAGCCGCTGTATGAGAGACACCCAGCCGCTTTATCAGGGATATACAAAAGCTGTATCAGGGACACACAGCCGCTGTATCAGGGACACATACGCCGCTGTATCAGGGACCCAGCCGCTGCTACAGAGACACACAGCCGCTGTATCAGAGACACCCAGCCGCTTTATCAGGGATATACAAAAGCTGTATCAGGGACACACAGCCGCTGTATCAGGGACACATACGCAGCTGTATCAGGGACACATACGCCGCTGTATCAGGGACACAGCCGCTGTATCAGGGACACAGCCGCTGTATCAGGGACGCAGCCATTTAATTAGGGACACACAGCCGCTATATCAAGAACAGACCCAATACTTACGCAGCTGAATAGCCTTCTCAACATAAGTCCTCTCGGCTTTAGAGGAGCCGTCGTGGTCCACGTGTGGGGGCCGCGCCCCGCGGGCCAACAGCTCTGAGTACAGGCGGGAGAGGTACCCTCCGTCTGACAGGAGTGTTAGGATCTGAACACAGCCGCTGTATCAGAGACACCCAGCCGCTTTATCAGGGATATACAAAAGCTGTATCAGGGACACACAGCCGCTGTATCAGGGACCCAGCCGCTGCTACAGAGACACACAGCCGCTGTATGAGAGACACCCAGCCGCTTTATCAGGGATATACAAAAGCTGTATCAGGGACACACAGCCGCTGTATCAGGGACACATACGCCGCTGTATCAGGGACCCAGCCGCTGCTACAGAGACACACAGCCGCTGTATCAGAGACACCCAGCCGCTTTATCAGGGATATACAAAAGCTGTATCAGGGACACACAGCCGCTGTATCAGGGACACATACGCAGCTGTATCAGGGACACATACGCCGCTGTATCAGGGACACAGCCGCTGTATCAGGGACACAGCCGCTGTATCAGGGACGCAGCCATTTAATTAGGGACACACAGCCGCTATATCAAGAACAGACCCAATACTTACGCAGCTGAATAGCCTTCTCAACATAAGTCCTCTCGGCTTTAGAGGAGCCGTCGTGGTCCACGTGTGGGGGCCGCGCCCCGCGGGCCAACAGCTCTGAGTACAGGCGGGAGAGGTACCCTCCGTCTGACAGGAGCGTCAGGATCTGAACAAGGATTAAGGATTAGTGATCTGTAAATGCTAATTGTTGATTGTGATTTTTTTCTTTTTTGTAAGCAGTTTTCTAAATTATGGGATTGTCGTCAATATATTTGGCCATTCTTCCCGTGTTCCGTGTGACTTATGACTGATTTCGCTTCATAAAACTATGCCAAAGAGACTAAAATTTGTATAGGATTAAATAATTGATTAAACACCCATAGAAAATTCACATAATTCCCATCACAGAGTATTACTGCGCTCAAGGCAGGGTTATATTAAAAAAAAAACGTGGAGATTAACCAGAAGTATTGGTCACTTCTGCAGAAAACGAAATCGTGCAGTTGAGAATTAAAAAAAGTTTCGAAAAATAGATTTCGAAGGGGTTCTGGAGAACTTGTATTGTGAATACTGAAATTGCAGTTGCCACAAAAAAGGACCAAAGTAAGCTAATTTAAGACCTCCTAGTTAATTACAAAATCCAGAAATTACAGCTTTTTAACTATATTGACCCGATTTTTTCATTTGAATTTGCCAGTTTTTTATCGGTACACCCCTTATGAATATGATATAGAAGATGACCAAAAAAGAAGTGCATTTCCGTTGCTTGTGAGCTTTTGGAACGCAGTATATTTACGTAACATAATACAGACGCCATCAGATATATCGTAGCGGCCCGAGGGTTCGAAAATATCTGAACACGCCTTTATTGCCATAACAAAGAGGCGTGTTGAGATATTTTTAAGCGCTCCGGACGTTAGGATATATCTAATTGCGACTGTACTACTTACCTATATATTAGGTACTACTAGTTCTGAAAGTTGAACTAATTTCCAAAAAATATCACGTAGGGCATCTATTCTGCATCCCAACTCACTGACAACGCCCTGTATAGCTTTGCACAAGTGTTGTACTACACACCCTATTTAACTGATGAACTACGTATTAATTTCTACTCTCTATGATAATAGTGATACGTTTTTAAAGTTATATTTAAAGTTAATTGTATCTCAACCTCGTAAGATCCACTATAGTTACTTTTCCTATGTTTCATTTGAACCTTGTATATCTATCTATGTACACATACATTGTAATGTACATTGGATCTTACGAGGTTAAGATAACAAATCAAAATGAAATTAAATATAAATTATCGCTCGCAATTTATAAATGTACGTATGCGATATAAATTGTACGCAAGTTGAAATTTTATGTAATAATGTTACTTTAACCACAACTGTGATCGGCGAAAGATAACATTTTTAACCAAATATGAAAAGAATAGGATGCTACATTTAAAAAAAACGTGTCCACGTGTGAGTCGCATACAGAGAGTAGAACTATAGGCCTATTTGTATACCTTGATTATATGAATCAGAAGTTTTATTCAGAATAAGAAGTTTTTATTGCATAAACTGTGTAGGTACAAGGTGTTATAACTAGGTACATTTAAGGTAACAACAGTCCTACCCTTTCGGGAATACAATTTTTATACTTATCGTAACCCACGGTGTTTTCACTTAGTGGAAGTCGTGAATTTGATGTACTCATGACGTCATCGGATATGCTTACGTAACTCAACGTTAGAGGGCGTTGATATCAATTTCAAGATCTTGTATTATCTGTACAGCCACTATTTTATTTTCCGTTACGCGCAGTTAACAAAACGAAAGAAATGACAAAGTCTTCGTTTTTTTTCATTACTTGGATCTCAAAATATTTTTGTTTCATACATAGAGAAATGAAATATTAATTTAGCTATACTTGTATTTTTACTTTTGTCCGTTTTGAATCCTTTAGCTACAAATATTTTAGATACATTTAAAAAATATATTGAATGAACGGAATGTTTTTGACACAGCGGCCATTGTTAAATTTTTGCTTTCTGGTTATCTTCGATGCTTGAACTGAAAGTGCTTCGAAACGAAATTATTTTAGTGATTTCAATCAACGACTGTGCTTGTTCTGGGCTCCTATAAAATTGTGCTTTTCCATGTATATACTGTACTTGGATTGGATTTTTGTAAAAATGGTGCGATGCGGTTAAATGTGTTGTTTGCCTAATTGTGGTAAAATGCGTGACTATTAATTCTAATGTTACTCAAAACGCATATATGCAAATTTGAAGCCATTCGCAAACCGTTGCAAGATGGAAATGTACCACGAGCTCCGTTCGCCGACATTAGAAACCTGTGCAATGCGGCTACTGTTTTTTTAAGACTGGTAAAAATATGTTAATATTTTGAACTGTTTCATATACCTATGTATCTGTCCGTAGCGTCGTACCTCCTGAACGATGAACAGATTTCAATGTATTTTTTATCATACGCTTTATTGGACAGGATTTGATAGATAAGGTATGTTTCATGCGTAGTCTTATACAAGATTTTGTCAGTTGTAATATGAATTAATGTAACTGTTCTAATAAATTAGGTTAGTTCTAATAATAAATGTTTAATTCGTTTTTGAGCCCTCCTGAAAAATCAAAAATCGGATACATGAATTCATATTACAACAATTAAACTATGTTATGGTTATTATTCCTTAATATTATTGGTAATAAATGTCTTAAACCATGTTTAAACTTCAATCAAACTGATAGCAAATATATGATACAGATGCTTAATAAGTTAGTACCTAAAAACTTTATGGATAAGGCTAGTGTAAAAATAAAACTTGAAAGTGACACATTTTTTTTGTTTTATTGTTTCTCGATCCTAGTTCGGGTGAACAGAACTAGGTCACATAATGTGTGAACTTCGTCAGCTGATTTCAAATGAGAAATGCGTGGCAAGTTCACACTTGATGTGATCTGGTTTTGTTTGTCCATTATTTCAAAGGTTACCAATCTAAAAAGCTATATATATATATATATATATATATATATACATGTATATATATAGCTTTATATATATATATGTGTGTAGCTATATATGTATATATATATGAGAAAAGTTGCCGTGAATCATCAATAGATGGCGTTGCAAGCAGAAACCTTGACTGATAACTCTATACACTATTATTCAATATACTCTATGTCGTAACCTAATCTCCGTAACTATATTTTTAAGATAAAACGTTTATCAAGTTTATTTTGCATTGGTATGGTTATTAGAACTCTTTTATATCGTAGAATACATGGTCTATAAAAACTTTTTCAAAGCTTTTTTGAATACATTTCCGTCTAGGGTTTTGAATTCGTTGGGAAGACTAATAAATATATTTATAGCTGATATAAATGCACTCTTTTTATATATGGAGCAATTTGTTTTTGGAGGTACTAAATCATATCTATATTGTGTTCGAATATTTACTTATATGTTGACTTTTATGTGTATGTTTGCTTCCTAAATAAACTAACAAAAAAATACCAAGGCAAGTTAGTTATACATTATAATAGAAACTTACAAAGTAGACAGCAGCCTGGCAGGCAAGAATGAGCATCGGCCATCCGGCGGCATCCGTCATTGAGAAATAGCTCCACGGCTCCGATCCGGCGGGAGAATCTGAGAACGAACCACATCTATTATACAAAAACAGAATAAAAACCGACCAAGTGCGAGTGAGACTCGCGCACAATGGGTACCTATCCGTAGCAGAAATTACAGTTAAATCAACCTAAAACTAGAAGAGATATTTTGATCATCAAAATTGTTGCCTCCTAATGCGTCTATCTATACGCATAGTGTCTTGCTCGGTCAAATTATAATTGGACTTAAGGTTAAAAATTATCACCTTGAATAAGTGTAATTATAATTTGACCGGCAAGAGGAACCCGATTATGGTTCTACCACAAACGAGAGGCTATGTAGATATAATTACCGCAACATTTCCCCGGATAAGAGTCGGCAGGGCCGCGTAGATCCGGACATTGGTCCCTGTTGAGATTGCAATACGCGTTGTTCTGTGCTACCGTCACAATCTCTGTCACAATATATGTAGATATAATTACCGCAACATTTCCCCGGATAAGAGTTGTCAGGGCCGTTCGGACATTGGTCCCTGTTCAGATTGCAGTACGCGTTGTTCTTTGCGACCGTCACGACGCTCACTTGTTTATTTTAAATCACTCGGGTGATAAGGCACGAAAATAATCCGATCATTTATAGAAGCTGTCACGATCCATGTAGATATAATTACCGCAACATTTCCCCGGATAAGAGTCGTCAGGGACGCGTAGACCCGGACATTGGTCACTGTTGAAATTGCTGTATGCGTTGTTCTGTGCGATCGTCACGACGCTTACTAATCGCGTTGTGTGTTCTAGCTACGTCAAGAAATCACGACACGAAAATGAAGCGACCATATATAGAAGCTGTCACAATTTATGTAGATATAATTACCGCAACATTTCCCCGGATAAGAGTCGTCAGGCCCTCGTAGATTCGGACATTGGTCCCTGTTAAGATTGCAGTACGCGTGTTCTGTGCTACCGTCACAATCTATGTAGATATAATTACCGCAACATTTCCCCGGATAAGAGTCGTCAGGCCCTCGTAGATTCGGACATTGGTCCCTGTTGAGATTGCAATACGCGTTATTCTGGGCAACCGTCACGACGCTCACTAGTCCAGTTGTGAGCGTGTGAGGCGGCAGTATCGCGTATGGGATCGACATCAGTTTGGACCAGAAGCTTGTTGTGTCTGGGATGTTGGGGGTTATTTGACCTGGAATGGATAATGTCATCAGAATAATTGGTTATGTACATTTTTATGAAGGCATTAATATTATATTTTTCCCTGATAGCCGTTGTCTTAAGCTTAACGAAAATGCGGCTCTTTTATTTTTATGTCCTATAATTTGTTAGCAATCTTTTTTTAAGTAAATGATATGACATTTTGTGCAGTTTTATGGATGAACAGAGCCAATTGTCACAGTATTAATGGCTATACTTTTTTTGAAAACATAGATGTTTGATAGTAACATTTCGGAACTACCTTTCAAATACTAATAAGGGTGAATCAAATTTTTCGGTCTGTTATTACCAAGTTTATGGTGTCCTGAGTAACCCTCGTTTTATGCAAATTATGTTGCTTAAATTATGAAGACATGCATGTAGTCCATGTTTGGATAAAAAATCCATTTCAAATACGAATGCCCGATGCCACTCGAAACTTTTGTCATTTAATTGGTCGACTACAAATTGGCACGTGTCGTACATCGATGTATGCATTATAGCCCACCTAACGAAGACCAAAAGCTGCCTCTCGGGGGAAATAACTCGTGTATAAGCGAATTTTGGCATAGTTGTAGGAAATGGTGTTTTAAACCACATACTAAAAGTACTGGTGGTTAGGGGTGGAGCTAAGGGGGGGGAGGGGGGTGTAAAGGTCCTTATTTTTAAGTTTTCGTAAATAACTCGTAAACCGTGGCTTATAGCAATCTAGTACAGAAGTAATCTACATAAAATTCTCTACAAAAAAGATATAAGCATGTTTCCTCTGGGATCACTGTGTCATGAGATAAGAAAACAAGAAGATGGACAATAAAGAAATAAACACGTTTGTTTAAGTAGGTATAGCACATACAGGATGCTCGCGAGCATTCCAAAAGATTTTAATGTTCAATTCCTGACCATATTTAGAGTCTTTAATGTTCTGTAAAATTTCCTGGATTCGGCTTGGTTTCAGAGATAATCAACCTTTTTTTCGAAATAAGTTTTTCGACGTAACTCGTCATACAACTTCTTTTTGATTGTAATGCTACCACAATGTGTTTTAATATTACCACACCTTTTGCCTGGCAATCAAAAAAATGGGAATAGACTAGACGAAATAACCTGTCCCAAAAAAAAAAATTTAAATAAATAATTTTAACAGATTGTTGTTATGATAAAAAGTACTGGAAATGTAAAAAAGTATTCAAAAAGTGTAAAAAAAAGAGAAAAAAAAATTTTTTTTTTTTGGTGGTATTTCACATTAGGTCTCATAATATTTTTTGTTTGTTTTGATGTCTAGAATGCATAGTTAAAATCTTTTGACGATGATTTTAAGAATATTTTAGATTTAGAAGATAATTAGGAATTTTATTTTTACAAATATGTATACAGGGCGCGCCCGGGCGCGAGCATTCCAAAAGATTTTAAGTATGCATTCTAGATATCAAAATAAACAAAAATGATTATGACACCTAATGTCAAATACCACAAAAAAAAAAATTTTTTTTCTCTTTTTATTTACACTTTTTGAATACTTTTTAACATTTCCAGTACTTTTTATCATAACAACAATCTGTTAAAATTATTTATTTGAATATTTTTATTGGGACAGGTTATTTCGTCAAGTCTATTCCCATTTTTTGATTGCCAGGCAAACGGTGTGGTAATATTAAAACACATTGTGGTAGCATTCCAATCAAAAAGAAGTTTTATGACGAGTTACGTCGAAAAACTTATTTCGAAAAAAGGTTGATTATCTCTGAAACCAAGCCGAATCCAGGAAATTTTTCATAACATTAAAGACTCTAAATATGGTCAGGAATTGAACATTAAAATCTTTTGGAATGCTTGCGAGCATTCTGTATGTGCTATACCTACTTAAACAAAAGTGTTTATTTCTTTATTGTCCATCTTCTTGCTTTCTTATCTCATGACACAGTGATCCCAGAGGAAACATGCGTACATCTTTTTTGTAGAGAATTTTATGTAGATTACTTATGTATTAGAACATTTTTTGCTATAAGCCACGGTTTACGAGTTATTTACGAAAAATTAAAAATAAGGACCTTTACACCCCCCTCCCTCCGTTAGCTCCACCCCTAACCACCAGTACTTTTAGTATGTGGTTTAAAACACCATTCCCTACAACTAT